>OZ026521.1:84776877-84858356 GCA_964019695.1 Loripinus fragilis | reverse complement strand
TTACGTAATCTATAGTGGCTACTGAGTCAACGACATCAAACGCTGCAAGTCGAAGCGTTTGTCGACTCTCTCGTAATAGTAACTTTTTCTGCCACCTTTACTGAGGGGATATGTCGTCGTTTACGAAACCATTTATTTAGTAACATATAAATACATAGCAATGTGGCATTGATAATTCATAAACAGTGCAGATCCAGAACACCACATCAAATGAATTTTTCTGCAAAGGAAACTGATACATACACGTGGTTTAACCACTGATGACTTTGACAAATAGCAAACACTAAGGCAAAAACAATCTTCAGATTAAGAAAACATGAGATTTTGGTATTTATCGTATATACGTAAAAGCAAGCACATGAGATTTTGGTATAAATTTAACCTCTACATGCTTAATAGCCAGCACATGAGAGTTTGGTATTTATCGTATTATGCTTAAAAGCCAGCACATGAGATTTTGGTATTTATCGTGTATACGTAAAGGCCAGCACATGAGATATAAGTACACTGCTAAAAATATTTAAAGGCACACTTGACAATTTTTTATAGATGATAATGTTAACCCCTGTCCTATAGACACGCATCTTCACCAGCGAAGGTTTCGTCGTATCTACCTTTCGACAAACCCTTCACCTCACGACCCTCAAAATTTATTATTAGCGCAGACTAATCGACCAATGATAACGCCAGGAAGGATTTTTTCGATAATCCCTTCCTGCCAATCAGATTAAACGTAGCAGTTTATCGGCATCTAATATACACCGCCTGTTAAGTCTCCCTAAGTCCAGATACGCAAAGATTTTGGTCATAAAATTATTTATTTTTCTTCTATCCTTCAGTTCAAAATTATGTTATGGGTGCTCAAAATAACCATCTCAATGTGACAGTCCTTTTGAGTACCATAAACGTATGTTTTAGTTGTTATATAAGAAAATTGAATGTACAATTAATACCGTCGTCTTATCTGGAGGCCTGGTGTTTATCGATTTTTTATACCGCTTTGTGATTGATCAAATTAATTGTTACTATTTTCGTCTTATGACGTACTCAATCGGAAGAAAGTATCATTGTGAGGCCAAGGGTTAAGATAGCGAATCGCAACCCTTGGCATGACAAGATGATAGACACGCCATACATTTCACTAGACAATAAGATAGAAAGCCAGTTTCTTTTGCTATCTTTTAATGAGAGTCAAAGTATTGGATCAAAACAAGTTATTGACAAAACAATCGCTGCTCAAGTTCATGGCTCAAATTTTGAAATTTTTAATTTCCTTGAAAATGACGATTTTTTCTGGAACTCTGTAGAATCTTTGGACTTTTTTAATAACGTAACCTAATGATTTCTGTAACATTAGAAGGCTATTGACTGTACAATAATGATGGTGTTGTGGTGCAGTGACCTAATATAGGTCACTGTGTGGTGTTTGATTGAAAAAATTGTCTTAAAATGTGGTTTGGAACCGCGGGTTCGAGCCTCACGAGCGTCATTGCGTTTTGTTCATGAGCAAGAACATTAATCCTATCTTAGTACTGGTTCAACCCAGGAAGACCCGTCCCTTTATAACTGAAAGATTGTTGATGGGACGTAAAGAATCAAATCAAACAAACAAAAGCCATGATATGAGATTTTGGTATATATCGTATATGCGTAAAAGTCAGCACATGAGATTTAGGTATTATCGTATACATGCTTAAATTTAAAAGGCAGCACATGAGAGTTTGCTATTTATCGTATATACGCAAAAGCCAGCACATGAGATTTTGGTATTTATTGTATATACGTAAAAGCCAGCACATGAGATTTAAGTATTTTACTACATATGAGTGAAAACCAACACATGAGATTTTGGTATTCATCGTATATGAGTCAAAGCCAGCACTAAGATTTTGGTATTCATCGCATATGAGTCAAAGCCAGCACTAAGATTTTGGTATTCATCGCATATGAGTCAAAGCCAGCACTAAGATTTTGGTATTCATCGCATATGAGTCAAAGCCAGCACTAAGATTTTGGTATTCATCGCATATGAGTCAAAGCCAGCACTAAGATTTTGGTATTCATCGCATATGAGTCAAAGCCAGCACTAAGATTTTGGTATTTATTGTATATGCGTAAAAGCCAGCACATGAGAATTAGGTATTTATATTATATATGCGTAAAAGCAAGCACGTGATATTTTGGTATTTATTGTATATGCGTAAAAGCCAGCACACGAAATTTTGGTATTTATCGAATATGAGTAAAAGCCGGCACATGAAATTTTGGTACGAACGTATATGAGTAAAAGCCAGCACATGAGATTTTGGTACGAACGTATATGAGTAAAAGCCAGCACATGAGATTTTGGTATTTATTGTATATGCGTAAAAGCAAGCACATGAGATTTAAGTATTTTACTACATATGAGTGAAAACCAACACATGAGATTTTGGTATTCATCGTATATGAGTCAAAGCCAGCACATGAGATTTTGGTATTCATCGCATATGAGTCAAAGCCAGCACATGAGATTTTGGTATTTATTGTATATGCGTAAAAGCAAGCACATGAGAATTAAGTATTTTATTACATATGAGTAAAAGCCAGCACATGAGATTTTGGTATTTATCGAATATGAGTAAAAGCCAGCACATGAGATTTTGGTATTATAAGCGAATGTGAGAAAAAGCCAGCACATTAATTTTTGGTATTGATCGTATTTGTGCAAAAGCCTTCTTTAACGCACAAGCGGTGCTTGAGGTTTTTGGTCCGAGTCGACAATGCGATAAGAAAATTCCATGTGATTGCTCAAAAGGACAGTTTAAGACAAGCATGTATTTGGACCATTGAGAAATTACATGGAACATCCATATGAGACAGAATAAGAGATGTGGACGACGACGACGAGGGCTGGTAATCTACGTTTTGTTCGTTTATGTTATTTACGTCCCAATCAACAGGTGTGGCCATATGGAGATGTGAAAACAAACGGTGATTTTGATCATTTACAATATTATGATGGAAACCAAGTCGGGTGACGATTGTGTTGACACGTTTGCCCACCTCGATCTTGTAAACTAAACACCTTGAAGCAGATTTCTTTGTCGGTGATTGTTAATTGTCTTGTAAAGTTGTTAATGTCGTAAGGAAATATCTTGATAGCTTATCATCAACGGAATAAAGTACCGCTAACTTTTACCAAATGGACGCCTCCCATATGCCATGAAGAGTGCGGATAGCTTGTTTGAACCAGTGCCTTAGAGTTGAGTTCTACGACCAAATACTCAGACGAGCTTGAACATCCATAAACTGCTAAGTTAACCACTGTTAACGTCCACAAAAATATGTTCTATTCTGTTTCGTTTCCTCATCTCCCTAACGGAAAGCGAGGAAGAATCAGACCAAAAACTCTCGGCTCTTGAGAAACATTTTACATACTCAACTCCACTGAGCATGAAAATCTTGCTCATAAATGTTAAAATGTCAACAGTTGTTGGCATTTTAACATTTATTAGCAGAATAAATGCAGCATTTGAAAGTTAGTTTTAAAGCAAGAAATGTAATTTATTTTCCAATTCGTTTTTTTTTAATTTTATGAGCTGTGAAAATCACATGCTCAGTTGAGTTGAGCATGTCAAAAGTCTTATAACCTCACGTCGGGAATTGCGCCCCCCCCCCCTCTCATCCCCTTTCCTACAATACATAAACTGCAACTCCTTGGAAAAGTTGAGAGCATGAATTCGGGGATCCTCGTGTATATTCAGATCCACCGGATGTTTATTGCCACTGAAGCACGCGCCGCTGTATTTTGTCCTTTGTAGTTTAGTTTATACATATTTTATTGCCACAAATTACAGCAATGGGGTTGGGTCACAAGTTCTCGCACCATTAGTTACGACCCTCCCCCTACACATACAGATCAATCAAAGCATGTAAACATGGCTACAAAACATATCTTCAACTATACAAAATAATAAATAAATAAATAAATAAATAAATAAATAAATAAATAAATAAATAAATAAATAAATAAATAAATAAATAAATAAATAAATAAATAAATAAATAACTGTCTATGAGTGCATTTTAGAGTGCAGGTTAGCATCATTCAGCATTCAGATCATTAAAGGCAAAAATACTGTCTGCCAGTCCTAGTGGATCGACATCCAAACCGCTTGTCTTCAATTATCTGATATGCGTCTATTGTATTCTTTTCACACTCGTGAAGCATTTATTACAATGATCGAATACTCCATGTCAATGTTCACCCAGTTGTTGGGTCCACCAGTACTAAGGAGCAGGCCTGCCCCTCCGACATAGGGAAGATTGGGTATAGCAGAAAGTGAGATAAATATACTTGAATTTCCAAGTCAAAAAGAAAAATATGTTGATGTATTGTCAAAACGTTTGGTGCTCTTTATATAATCATGTACTGCTCTAAATAATGTTGAATTAAGTGTGTTGTCAACTATTTCATTTCCGTATAACAATAATTGTGTCGTTAGTGGTTGAAAGTCTCTTGCAGCTTCAAAAAATAGATGACGCTCGTTTCTGTAGTTGTTGCAATGAAAGAAGTAGTGTTCGCTATCCTCTATTTCATTGCACCAATTACAGAGAGGATTTTCACGAAGATGATTGATAAATAAATCATTATTCAGATTGCTACAATTGTTTCTTATTCGAGCATGTATTACTGATAGATACGAGGGCTGTTCAAATATGAATGCAAGTAGCTTCATAACTTTCGTCACATGTATGTTATGACAAAATGGTAAACGTTTCTATAAAGGACGTTATGTCACCTTTAAACTGGCACCAGACCTAAAGAAAAATAAAGGATACTTATCGAGTAAGAGCCCTTTGAATGAGGGTCATCTTGTTAAACTAACAAACTCAATGCTTCGAACATATACCAGTGATATAGAAGAGCGTATAGTTCTTCGATAAATAGATGAAACTCCTTGAAATTTTTAAGGAAGTATCCCCAAATATTTATATTATGATTCTGTGAAAGTCGCAAAAATCCGACGTGTTTTTGTTAAATTACATCGAATCGTTTTCACTAAAGTCTCCTTAAGTTTGCAAATAAATGGTAAACAAAACACCACCTTTCAGTTTTCAGTCAAACTTATCTCTAGCAAAATGTACGAAGCAACATTTAAACTAGTTTTACCCAAAGAAAACATGTTAATCGCTTATACTGAGTTGTTGCTACAAATCATTGAAGGATAGAGGGTAAGTTTTAAACGCTAAAAAGCATTTTTATTAAGTCAAAACTGCCTTAAGTGAAGGCGTTATAGAGCTTATACTTAATTTTATTGTCATAACATTGTGGCTTTAATCTTAATTTTAACGTTAACTTCAAGTTTTAACAAAATAGGCATTATTTACAATAAAAATACTCACCTGGTCTTGAGGACTAGACAGATTGAACATATTTTAATTAATTTAAACTCGTCATTAAGAAGCAGAAAAATTCTTGAAAAATGATATAAAATGAAATAACTCTGTAAATAGAGGACGGAGCATTTTGAAAACTCCCTTATGACATATTAAGCATGTTTAATGCAAAATGCAAAGAGAAAGACACAGCGATATTCATTATTGCTTCACCAGTAGATAACTCAAAATGACGTTTATCATAAAGATAATGACGTCATAAACGTGCCTGTTTATTCGCGATTGAAACAGGATTATATAAACTTTTTTCTGCAAGCAAATTTGTCAATGTACCTTTAACTTGCATCTAAAATTTGGTGCCATTTTGTCTCAAACTTACAAAGATATGACACTATATGCGCACATGTACCAAAACGTGTATTGAAATTTGCTTCAGAAAAACTTCAGTATACATGAATGGCCTTCATATAAGCGTCTGTAACTCGAGAAATACAGTGAATGTACCTTTATGTTTGGTGCCATTTCAAAGGCGATAAATAGTTCTTTTCAGAAAGGTATGCCATTTTGTCGTAGGATATATATGAAGAAAGTTATGAAGCTACTTGCATTCATATTTGAACAGCCCTCGTATCGGTTTCCTGATGTGAAGTAGTTAGGTACATGTAGTTTAGGAAAAGTAGTAATTTGCAGGTTGTTCTTAAAGGAAGATATTGTTGGCTGATTTTTGAGGCCTTCGTCAAGAGTGTTCCACATTCTGATGGCTGATGGAATACATGATCTTAGTGATATATTAGTTCGAGTAAATGGTGTGGAGAAGTTGTTGTTGTTTCTGAGGGGGTACCCCGAAATTTCACTTACTAATGGGGGAAATAAATCAGTAATATATGATGGAACCAGTCCATTATTTACTTTATACATAAAATGCAGTTTTTGTTGGTGTCTCCTTACTGATAAATTAGTCCATCCACATTCGTTATATAATTTGACTAACGATACCGATCTGGTTAGTCCAGTAACAATACGAGCTGCTTCATTTTGTATTTTTTGAAGAGTGTTAGAGTCTTGTTGTGTGCAGCCATCCCAAACTAATGATGCATACTCTATGATGGGTAATAAGTGGTATAGATAAATTTGATTTAATGCATTTCTGCTCAGAGTGTATTTGAGTTTGCGCATTATGCCTAATATTTTCGACGCTGTATTTGCAATCTGTTCAATATGTGTGTATCACTGACCGTTTTGGCTGAAAGTTATGCCCAGATGTTTGTGATCTTTGACAAATTTTATTGGAGTGTTATCAAATATCAATTGAGGAAAAGCTTCAAAATATTTAAGAGTAAAAAGAACTGCTTCAGTTTTAAGAGGGTTAAATTTGACTAACCATTGTATGGCCCAGTTAGAAAGCATAATGAGATCATGGTTCATAATACCTGCTATGTCTGAGAGGCGTGCTGCAGCATAGAATAGAGAACTGTCATCAGCAAATAATCCTGTTAAACTTAGCAACTGTTTTGCAATATCATTGATATATACAAGAAATAACAGGGGTCCAAGCACTGATCCCTGGGGAACTCCTGCAAGGATGGACTTTATAGTCGAAGCACAGGACTTGAGGGTAACTTTTTGTTTTCTATTAGTTAGATAGCTATTTAACCACTGGAGCAACTTACCATCAATACCATTTTGCCTTAACTTAAATAGCAGACCTCGATGCCAGACTCTATCAAAAGCTTTAGACACATCACAGAAAACTATACAGGAAAACAGGTTATTGTCAAAAGCTTGGCAAATATTATGGTATATATCAATCAGCTGGAAAACTGTAAAATGGTGAGGAAGAAATCCTGAGTGGAATTTATATAACAAGTTGTTATCAATTAAAAAGTTATACAAGTTCTTGAAAACAATTCTTTCTTGTAGTTTACCAAGACAGCTTAAGAGTGCTACAGGTCGATAATTTGAAGGTAGAGATTTATCACCTTTTTTAAAAATCGGTATAACATTGGCTACTTTCCATGCCTCAGGAAAGATACCTTCATTAAAGGATCTGTTCATAAGAATAGAAAGGGGTTTTGAGATAGATTTAGCGACTCCTTTAAGCATCCTATGACTAATTCCATCATCGCCACTTGCCTTATTTATATTCAAAACATTTATTAAATTTTCAATCTCATTTTCAGTGCAGTTTACTGTTGATAGTGAATTGTTTGTAAGTTTTTCAAAAGGGGGTAGTACAGTGTTTTCATCATTAACAGTAGAAATTATATTTTATGAAATTAAGGTAATCGAATTTAGATTTATGACAGTTTTACAACCTCATTACGTAATCTATAGTAGTGGTCAGAAACTGGCTACTGAAGGTGTAACATATTGCAAGGGCGGATACAGGATTTCTGAAAAGGGGAAAAGGGGTTCATATGTATAAATGTGTGAGGGTTCGCTTTGCTGATTTTATCTCATTTTCCCTAAAAAATCCACGAAAATGAAATGATTTGGTCTCTCTGAGTGGCGGATCCAGAGGGGGTTCGCTTGAACCCCTCCCCGTCCCCCGTTTTGAAATATCCTATGAAAATGAAATAATTTGGTCTCAGTGAGACCAAATTACTTCATTTTCGTGGAATATCTAAGTAAAATGAGATAAATCAGCAAAACGAACCCCAGCACCATCATACATTTGAACCCCCTTTCCAGAAATCCTGGATCCGCTCCTGAATCAATGAGCAAATGTTGGCCTAAAGCTGTTTTAGTAGAAAAGTTAGTGTAATTTTACACCAAAAGAAGTGGCAGCTTACATATTTACAGAGTAGAAGTTGTTTGCATGAATGCTGTGTAGTGTATTTATGTATATGATTATTTGTATTCGCATTGGCATAAAAGCCTTTTGGACAGTCATGTAAATGAAGTTCTCGTCTACCATTTCTATGATACGAGTGCAGGGATTGAAATCTAAGCCACGTGTCATATCTTGAATTAATGCTGTTTTTCCAAGCATCACTTTCATTTGAAACATTTGTCCACGGAAAAAAAGACAGAACCAGGCATAAGTTTTATCCGTGCAAAATATTGTTTTTAATTCAAATGACCCTTAAAGAATCGTCAAACAAAACAAAATGCACCTTCTGATCACATTCACTCTCAACGACCAAGACTTTAAGATTATTCATAGGCGCTGATAGAAAATGAATCATCATCATCATCATCATCATCATCATCATCATCATCATCATCATCATCATCATCATCATCATCATCATCATCATCATCAAAACTCTTATCAATTGGACCAGTCCGTTGTAATGGTTTGTGATTGTCAGCATGAACGTGGAGATAATCCACGAGCTTTAGCGAGTAGTTTATCTCCCGTACGGGTGGACACCTCACAGCACACCTACATCAGTGGAGACCTGACACATTATGAGATTTTCATGCTTAAGCTGGTAAGGCATGCGCGCGGATCCAGAAAGCTTAGCCAGAGAGGGTCCAACTTTGACAACGTTTTCTTGTTTTGATTTTTTGCGAGAGGAGAGAGGATCCAAATAGCACTAAAAGCGGACCATCATCGGCCCGCCAGCGAAGCGCCATTTAAATGGCGCTTCGCTGGCGGGCCGATGATGACTCAACATTGGGTGCTGGCTTGGTAACTTAGCGATTTTTCAGGGGATCCGGACCAGTACTGCTAAGAAATCCTAATTTTTTGTGATTTTTTCATGGGGGGAGGGTCCGGACCACCTCCCCCCCCCCCTCTGAAACCGTGCATGTAAGGGTGGTATAATGTTTGCTATTCTGTGTGAAGGATTTATACACAATATATTCACATTGAATATGTTGTATTTCTTTGAATATGGTTCGATGACAACTGTTGACACGTTTGCCCGCCTAGATCTTGTAAACTAAACACCTTGAAGCAGATTTCTTTGTCGGTGATTGTTAATTGTCTTGTAAAGTTGTTAATGTCGTTAGGAAATATCTTGATATCTTATCATCAACGAGACAAAGTACCGCTACCTTTTTTTCCTGCAGGGTCTTCGTGCTTATATAGCCTATAAACATATGTTTTGCCTGATCTGGATCTAAACTGTTGGACAACAAAATGCTGACTGATATACAATAAGTTTTTTTTTCTCCAGAAAATAAATGAACACGCGTGCAATCTTATATGTACACGTTTTTAGAATGACTTTGTTTGTAAGAAATATGTTCTGGGCATTTTTTTACTGTAAGCAAACGGTCAAAAACATCTTAATAAAGGCATACATCGTCGTACCAGCGTCACAATGAGGTTGGTTGAGTTTGAACGGCATATTTCATTTTTTTTAACCAGGGAAACTATGCATAGAATGATCCTTTTAAAAATATTTTGAAATCTGCCTCAGACCCAGTATAGAATCGACTAAAATAAGATCTATACCAGTTGAGAGTGAATGATGCTTCTTTCAAGATGGATTTGTCGGACATGCAGCAGTCCTAGAAGGGCACATCTCAAGATGGATTGTGAAAGCGAACTCTAGTACCTGACTTGGAAACACGAAGAATCCCCGTTCACGCAATGATCCAGGTATATTTGGATTCGCCGGATGTTTATTGGCACTGAGACACGCGCCACTGTCCGTTGTCTTTTCTGATCAAAATATATTTTATGAAATTTGGTTAATTGAGAATATATACTTTTGACACTTTTACGACCTCATTACGTAATCTTGTAAAGTGCTACCGAAAAAATAAGAAAATGTAACTTCGGCGAATCCAGGTATATTCGGATTCACCGGATGTATATTGCCAAAAAGGCACGCGCCACTGTCCGTTGTCTTTTTGATCATCATGATCATATTAGGTTAATTGAAAACAAACTTATGACACATTTACGACCTGAAGACAAAGTGCTACCGAAAACAATGAATAAAAAATGTAACGGGCTACTATGATATTTTCATATACACACAGGCTCGGACCAATTTTTTGGGTTCAAAATTTTGAATTCCAATATATTTCTTTCTTTTGGGATGTGGGGGGGGGGTGGAGTTCAGGAAAATGAATATTTTTGGGGGGAAGATGAAATTGTGGACATTTCTTCGGGGTTGCTAGATTTCAAATAGTTTTTGCGGTAGGACTGATTTTCCTGATGATATATTTTTGTAAACATTAGATGCTGGGTCCAGACTACGTATCAAGAAACATTAAGAGTGCCCCCCCCCCCACCCCCACCCCACATTCACTCTGGGCGAATGTTCGGGCGAGTCTGCGCATATGCACATACTCGCCAGATCCTTCGCTGCTCGCATACACAAAGTACGGATGTAAATGGAGGCTCGTGCCAAAATTTGGACCTCTAGTCCTGCTGGATATGTCAGCATGATGTTTTATAGAGGGTTTTCTCAAATGTGATAAGTGCCCACATCTCATCTCTTGGCTCAGATGTTTTTTCCACTGACAACACTGTAAAAAAGTGTAACTTTACACCCAATCAACTGGCAGTTATATGCACGACCCACGTTGAATGTTTGTTAATAAGAATGCAACTCTAAGTGTCTAAATTAAAAACAATGTTCGGGTAGCCGAACTGAGTGTTTTTCTACAAAGCTGTTCTGAAATACGTCCCGAAAGCCGGTTCGAATACATTTTTCTTTATTCATAAAATTTCTCGGCAAAGCCTAATCACCATTTTTCCAACCTGTGTCTCGATAATATTAAAATGTATTAGTATGCAAAATTTGATTAAAATATACCATGTGTTCAAGAGTTTCACTAAAAGACCTTGACTGGCAAAAATGATGCTCGGCAAACCCTCGCCACCGGAAATTTAAAGT
Source organism: Loripinus fragilis (assembly GCA_964019695.1). Classification (NCBI taxonomy): domain Eukaryota; kingdom Metazoa; phylum Mollusca; class Bivalvia; order Lucinida; family Lucinidae; genus Loripinus; species Loripinus fragilis. Next base: position 84,847,170 of record OZ026521.1, on the reverse strand, counting down.
AGCCAACAAGGGTCTATTTGTGAGTACGGACGCTCTAACGAATGGATTCTTGTTGGATACTTTCTATGTTAGAAAAAGTAGCCAAGAAAGCGTAAGTACCCAACAAATCCCAGAAAATTTTCACGGAATAAACCTCTTTTTGAGAGAATTTTCAGAAATTTAAAGTAGCCAACAATGGTCTGTCTATTCATGAGTACGGACGGACGGACTCACATAGTGATTATAATGCAGACCCTAGGGTCGAGGGAGCGCAGTGGCTCAGTATAGTAGAGTGCTTGACTCGAGACCGAAGGGCCGCGGGTTCGAGCCTCACCGGCGTCACTGCGTTGTGGTCCTTGAGTAAGACACATTTATCCTAGCTTAGTACTGGTTCAACCCAGGAAGACTCGTACCTATATAACTGAAAGATTGTTGATGGGACGTAAAGAATCAAATCAAACAAACAAAGATCCAAGGGTCGTGCATTTTGGTGGCAGCCGAATTGGCACTTGTATTGGTGTTAAAACTATGTTCTATTCTAAACAGCAAAGAAGTCTCAGGCGAACCCAGGTATATTCGGATTCACCGGACCGAGGCAAGCGCTGTAGAGCCACAAAATGCTCCATACACAATATGCTCTCTCGAGGTGCATATTGTGTACCCTGCATACACAATATGCTCCCCCTTAAATCGGGAGCATATTGTGTAGGACATGTATCATACCTACACAATATGCTCCCTAGCTGAGGAGCGCAGTCGTGGTAGAGTGCTTGACCCGATATCGATGGGTTGCGGGTTCGAGCCTCACCTGAAGCACTGCGTTGTGTTCTTGAACATGACACTAAATAGCCTGTGCTCAGTACTGGTTCCCCCCCCCCCAATGAAGTCGGAGGGATATTGTTTTGGCGTCGGCCGTCTATGTACCCGTATGTCTGTCTGTCAACCTGTCCTTCCAGAAACATACCTAAGTACCTATTAGTCAGTGCGGATCCAGAGGGGAGGTGGGGCAGGGGGTCCGGACCTCCCCCGGAAAATCACAAGTTATATATTTTCTATAGGAATAAGCAATTGGAACCCCCCACCCCGGAAAAAGTTGGACCCCCCTGGAAAATGTTGGACCCCCTCGGGAACCTTGAAAAAGAAAGTCTTCTTTGAAATTAACCATTTGCGACTGTAAAATAAGCTGAGGACTAAAAAAAGGTTGTCAGAGCTTTTTGTCAGATTGGCCTGGACCCACCCCCCCCCCTCCCCCCGACGAAAATTCCTGGATAAGCGCATGCCAGTTCTATATCGTATAAGTTTCGTCAAGATCAACTGATAAACTCATTATTAATCTGGCACTTATAATGCAAAAGTTGTAATGGCTTTCTTAGAGTAATGATCTAAAATTTTCCCCAAAGCTATTTTGTATAAAAAGCCTGTAGATAAGTATGACGGTGTAAAATGTAAAAATAAATACCCCGCCCACTTGAATCTTTAGGCAGGGTCAAAGGTCAAATACATTAATTTGGCAATAACTTACTAAATTTTCAATATTATTACCGAAACTTTGTATGCAGACAGATAAAAAAAAAAAAAAAACAACAATAGATATGAAATATATCAGGCTGGATATTTGATTGGATGCCTGGGTCCGATCCCTTTGGTAGATATAGTGGATGGGGCGAGTCCAAAATGAAACTTATTCTGAATATTGCCATGCTGCATATAAAATTAAGGGAACAGCACATGACAGCAACATGATAGCAATTATTTAGCACGCAGAGACACCATTGACCACTGAGGAAGGGGTCAAAAGGTCAACGCATTTTCACCTTGAAATTAGTCATGTTTCGTAGAGCACCTTGAAAACAAGCATTCTGTCCTTACATACACCCTAACCCCTTGGGTAGTGGCAAAAGGTCAAATATTCATTTATTGAATATGGTCATGCTGCATATCAAATAGAAGGGACTTACGCATGCAGCAACATGGTAGCAAGTATTGTTCCAGAAGACACACCGCGACTTCGGGGTGAGTCAAAAGATAAAACATTTTTTTCTGAAATCAATCATGTTGAAGATCAGAATGGAGTGTATAGCACACTGAAAGTACAAATGTCAAAGATCACCCACACTAGATCAAATTAAAGGGGGGAAAGTGTTGATTTACTTTAAAGACAAAGATTACTGTCCAATAGAGATCATTAAAGGATTAACTGATAAGGGACAATTTCAGTATCTCACAAAATTAATGGGGCCTCAAGAGGGGACTTACCTGTATGCAACACAATTTCATTCACTAAGATAAAGATCAATATTTTATCATAAAATACCTAATCCCTATATGGGGCCACTTTATTGCCCCAGTAAGGAAGTCCTAATCACCTCATTATGGCTGTCCCTTTGATCTGCCCAGTATGACCCCTGGAGAGAGTCATAATGAGTGGTACCAGTATTATTGCTAAAATATTTGTCCCTTTAAGGTGGCCAATCACGTGGTCTGACTGATTGGGTTCACGGACTGCACAAACCAGTTATCAGACATCAAAAGTAAGGAAAATCTTCTGTTGTGCGTTATATGCTCGCAGCATATTGTGTACCTTACCTACATAATTTGCTTACATTATCATACTACCAAGGTAGCATATTGTGTACCTTACCTACACAATATGCTCCGAATATCATAATACTACTGAGGTAGCATATTGTGTACCTTACCTACACAATATGCTCCAATTATCATAATACTACCGAGGTAGCATATTGTGTACCTTACCTACACAATATGCTCCCTTTATCAAGATACTACCAAGGTAGCATATTGTGTACCTAACCTACACAATATGCTCAAATTACCAAAATGCTACCAAGGTAGCATATTGTGTACCTTATCTACACAATATGCTCCGATTAACATATTACTTCCCCATTATCATACTACCATAGTAGCATATTGTGTACCCTACCTACACGCTATGCTCCAATTATATTAAAAGTACTGAGGTAGCATATTGTGTGCTTTACCTACACAATATGCTCCAAATATCATAATACTACTGAGGTAACATATTGTGTACCTTACCTACACAATATGCTCCCATTATTATAATGCAACCAAGGTAGCATATTGTGTACCTAACCTACACAATATGCTCCCATTATCATAATACTACTGAGGTAGCATATTGTTTACCTTACCTACACAATATGCTCCCATTATCATAATACCACCATGGTAGAATATTGTCTACCTTACCTACACAATATGCTCCGAGTATCATAATACTACTAAGGTAGCATATTGTGGACCTTACATACACAATATGCTCCCATTATCATAATACCACCATGGTAGAATATTGTCTACCTTACCTTCACAATATGCTCCGAGTATCATAATACTACTAAGGTAGCATATCGTGTACTTTACCTACACAATATGCTCCCATTATCAAGATACTACCAAGGTAGCATATTGTGTACCTAACCTACATAAGATGCTCACATTACCAAACTTTACCTACACAATATGCTCCAATTATCATAATACTACTGAGGTAGCATATTGGTTACCTTACCTTAACAATATGCTCCCATTATCCTAATACCACCAAGGTAGCATATTGTGTACCTTACCTACACAATATGCTCCAATTATCATAATACTACCGAGGTAGCATATTGTGTACCTTACCTACACAATATGCTCCCATTATCATAATACCACCAAGGTAGCATATTTTGTACCTTACCTACACAAAATGCTCCCATTATCATAATACTACTGAGGTAGCAAATTGGTTACCTTACTTACACAACATGCTCCAGTTATCATAATACAACCGAGGTATCATATTGTGTACCTTACCTACACAATATGCTCCCATTATCATAATACCACCAAGGTAGCATATTGTGTACCTCACTACACAATATGCTCCGAGTATCATAATACTACTGAGGTAGCATATTGTGTACCTTACCTACACAATATGCTCTAACTATAATAATAGTACTGAGGTAGCATATTGTGTACCTTACCTACACAATATGCTCCGAAAATCATAATACTACTGAGGTAGCAGATTGTGTACCTTACCTATACAATATGCTCCAATTATCATAATACTACCGGAGTAGCATATTGTGTACCTTACCTACACAATATGCTCCCATTATCATAATATCACCAAGGTAGCATATTGTTTACCTTAACTACACAATATGCTCCGAATATCATAATACTACTGAGGTAGCATATTGTGTACCTTACCTACACAATATGCTCCAATTATCAAGATATTACCAAGGTAGCATATTGTGTACCTAACCTACACAATATGTTCACATTACCAAAATGCAACCAAGGTAGCAGATTGTGTACCTTACCTACACAATATGCTCTGATTATCATATTACTACCCCATAACCATACTACCAAAGTAGCATCTTGTGTACCCTACCTACACAATATGCTCCAATTATAATATTAGTACTGAGGTAGCAAATTGTGTAGGTAAGGTACACAATATGCTACCTCAGAAGTATTATGATAATGGGAGCATATTGTGTAGGTAAGGTACACAATATGCTACCTTGGTGGTAGTATGATAATGGGAGCATATTGTGTAGGTAAGTAAACACAATATGCTTCCTCGGTAGTATTATGATAATTGGAGCATATTGTGTAGGTAAGGTCCACAATATGCTACCTCAGTAGTATTATGATAATTGGAGAATATTGTGTAGGTAAGGTCCACAATATGCTACCTCAGTAGTATTATGATATTTGGAGCATATTGTGTAGGTAAGGTACACAATATGCTACCTTGGTGGTATTATGATAATGGGAGCATATTGTGTATGTAAGGTACACAATATGCTACCTCAGTAGTATTATGATATTCGGAGCATATTGTGTAGGTAAGGTCCACAATATGCTACCTTGGTGGTATTATGATAATGGGAGCATATTGTGTAGGTTAGGTACACAATATGCTACCTCAGTAGTATGATGATAATGGGAGCATATTGTGTAGGTAAGGTACACAACATGCTACCTCGTTTGCATTATGATAATTGGAGCATATTGTGCAGGTAAGGTACACAATATGTTACCTCATTAGTATTATGATATTTGGAGCATATTGTGTAGGTAGGGTACCTTGGTAGTATGATAATCAGGTAGAAATATGATAATTGGAGCATATTGTGTAGGTAAGGTACACAATATGCTACCTCAGTAGTATTATGATATTCGGAGCATATTGTGTAGGTAAGGTACACAATATGCTACCTTGGTGGTATTATGATAATGGGAGCATATTGTGTAGGTAAGGTACACAATATGCTACCTCGGTAGTATTATGATAATTGGAGCATATTGTGTAGGTAAGGTACACAATATGCTACCTCAGTAGTATTATGATAATTGGAGCATATTGTGTATGCTAGGTACAAACTACGCTACCTTAGTACTATTATTATAAAAGGAGCATATTGTGTAGGTGGGGTACACAATATGCTACTTTGGTAGTATGTTAATGGGGTAGTTATATGATAATTGGAGCATATTGTGTAGGTAAGGTACACAATATGCTACCTCGGTAGTATTATGATAATTGGAGCATATTGCGTAGGTAAGGTACACAATATGCTACCTCGGTAGTATTATGATATTCGGAGCATATTGTTTAGGTAAGGTACACAATATGCTACATCAGTACTATTATTATAATTGGAGCATATTGTGTAGGTAAGGTACACAATGTGCTACCACAGTAGTATTATGATATTCGGAGCATATTGTGTAGGTAAGGTACACAATATGCTACCTCAGTACTATTATTATAATTGGAGCATATTGTGTAGGTAAGGTACACAATATGCTACCTCATTAGTATTATGATATTCGGAGCATATTGTGTAGTTAAGGTACACAATATGCTACCTTGGTGGTATTATGATAATGGGAGCATATTGTGTAGGTAAGGTACACACTATGCTACCTCGGTAGTATTATGATAATTGGAGCACATTGTGTAGGTAAGGTACACAATATGCTACCTGAGTAGTATTATGATAATTGGAGCATATTGTGTATGCTGGGTACAGAATACGCTACCATAGTAGTTTTATTTTATTGGAAGCTGATTGTGTAGGTACGGTTCGGTATAATGGTACTTAGGTAGAATCATTGTGATGGTATGCTTTTCAAAGTTAGATAACGCTATATTTAAGAATTTGTAGAGCAAGAAACTACTGCGCCGAAGGATATGAAGTTAGTGCATACATTAAATCATCACCATAAAACTGTCAGTAGCAAGTAAATTTAAAAAATACATTATTCAAGTTTACTCAGTATTAGTTCTGATCATAATCTTAAAACATACATACAATAAATGATTCGTCACCTTTATAATGAATCGTCTCATATTTTTGCGAGCGCCAGCTTACTAGTAAGTGTCAGTGCAGAACATTGTATGTTTCTGTGGTCAATACTTGAATTAACCGCGTTCAGAAAGTATCTATTCCAATGTTAGCCCCATGCCTTCCAACATGTTTCAGTATAACCAGAAATACATGTATGGTTTGGAGAGCTATTCCTTTTGAAAATAATCAAAATAGTTGCCATGGGAGCCAAATTGGATATCAGAATCGAATGATTCAAGCAATTCTGAATGTCCATGTTGCCCCTATCCCTCAAACCAAGTTTAGATTCAATCTGACGTAAGGATGGGAAAAGATGGTCTTTTAAGGATATCAAGATGGCTAGATATTATATATTCCAATGGAACAGGTATAGCATTTATGAATGTCCATGGTGTCCTCGACTCATACAGGCTCATTACATTTCTACATTTAACCCCCGGCGTTTCCCCATTTTTCCTTACTATGGTTTCCAAAGGTTGATTTCATGTCGGGAAAAAGAAGCCAAATTCTCAATGTCTCCAAAATGTTGTTGATGGGGATTAAAGACCACTATAATACATATGATGCGGGCATGGCTTTAGACGTAAGGTTCGTAAGATAGACAGATGGATGTCGAGAGGACAGTTAGAAAGAAAGGCAAATACCACGAGACATGTTTTCAAGAAGAGCATATTGTGTACCCTCGGACGACCACTGAAATAACATATGTACCGACCCTACACAATATGCTCCACTGGTAGCATATTGTGTATGCAGGGTACACAAAATGCTCCAGCGGAGCATATTGTGTATGCAGGGTACACAATATGCTACTAAAAGGAGCATATTGTGTAGGGGAGCATTTTGTGGACCCACAAAGCGCCATTGTTCGTTGTCTTTTTGATCATATATATGTTTTATGAAATTTCGTTAATTTAATATAAACTTAAGACACTTTTACGACCTCATTACGTACGTAGATAAGATGCCACCGAAAAATAGTGTTCTAATGGAATTAAAAAAATATGTAGCCCCTAAAAAGATTTTGGTAATTACCACATCAAGGCTTTGTTGCTCGCATACACGAAGTATGGATGTAGATAAAGGTTCAGAGCATAGTTTAGACTTCTAGCCCCGCTGTATACCACAGCATGGGCGTTAATCAGAGGGGTTTGCCTCGATACAAACTCATGCTGGGTATTTGTCGACTGACAACACTGCAAAAATAAGTGTAACTTAGTGGCGGATCCAAACAGTTGCTTCTTCGCTCGACCCCCTCCATGTCCCCCTTTATTAAATATGCTATGAAAATGAAATAATTTGGTCTCAATGAGACCAAATTATTTCATTTTCATAGGATGTTTAAGAAAAATGAGATAAAATCAGCAAAGCGAACCCCCACCCATTATACATATGATTCCCCTTTTCCAGAAATCATGGATCCGCCCTGGGAAACACAGCAAAAATAAGTTTAACTTTACACCAACTTTAGAAGAGGATGAACCGTCCCCGATATTGGTGTTAGCTTTTACATTAACCGCTTTTAAAACTATGTTCTGTTCTACTATATTGGTCTGGAGAATAACTACAACAATAAAAGGTAGAAATGCTTCACATCTATCAGTGGGAAAATGCATACCTCAAGTTATCATAGCAGGAAAGTAGGTGTAAGTTTACACCGAAAGAGATGACAGCTCAGCTCTTATGGTGTCATAAGTTAACTTTCACCTATTTTTATACGGACGAGACTGATCTGGATCAAGACTTTTTGACACTCTGATGGTATTTCTGAAAAAAAAAATGTTCTGAAAAGATGATTTTAAAATTAAACAACCCACGTTGTATGCTGAAAGGTGAACCACAACTTGGAATATAATAAGGGGCTCTTGCATGGTATGGGGAATTAACATGGGAGTCTGCCCACGCTAGTATTTTGAAAATATTATGTTATTTAATTGTCTGGGGTACAACTTTAATATTTATGGTGCGTTTAAGTTTTTATGCAATTCCATTGCTAATTTATGACGTCATGAATGATATCACTATAATACCTTAGGGTACCCAGTTATAATCATTTCTAAAATAATTGACATACCATGTAACGGGCGGAGAAATGTTTTATTAAATAGCTATACCATTGATAAGTTGGCTATTACTTAAAATGGCTTTGTATGTATTAGGATATTGGGTGGGCATTCATTTTATAGCATGGTACCCCAATTTTCGACTGTATATTTTGTATTCAGTCAAATTTGGAATTAACATTTTTACAGGTTGCGGTCTTTGTCAAGATACCATTTCAACATATAAACTATCCATATATGTTAAGAATATGTAGACCAAATTTTATGAAATTAAAGGACCGGTAACATATTTTTTTTAACTTGATGTAAACACATGGCCCTAATTCATCGATATGTAAAAAATACAATAATTATGTTTCAGTGTAAAACATACTTGAATACTTGCTTAATTTGAATCATCATGCTAGTATGTTTATTGGTAGAAGTTGATATTATCAGTGTTTTCCCCTATTATGGATTGGAAGAAGAAGAAAAAACAATATTCTTTGATATTAAGTGCCACGATTCTTATTTAACGAAGTGCTTACACAATAATATTAGCCAAAATGATACAATATGTTGACACCTGTACTTAACACATCTAGTTTCTAACATTAAAACTACATCTAGCCAATGTTGCACTTAATATGTAAAATTATTAAGAACTTAATTCATACAGAAGAGAAACCTTATGACAAGTCAGTTCATACAGAAGAAGAACCTTATATCTATGATTTTATAATTGTAAGACTCATTAATAAACCTGCTTCACAAAAATAACCCCCTGTCAAACCTATTAGTTAAAATTAACCATTTTGGTCACAGATAACTCTTGGTTTCAAAGGTATTGCTAATTTAATGCTTAAATCTTCTCTGTTCATTCTGTTTTGTGAAACTGATGCTGATTTCCATCAAATAGCAACATTTATACTTTAGATGGCTGTATATTCTAGGCATACAGTTTTGTTTCTGGATCTCACTTATTCATGTAGAACACTGTTTTATGATACCTTTGATAAGACTCTGTTACACGTTATCCTGGTCACGGCACCAAAATGTGATTCCTCTAGTTCAGTTGGGATGTAAAGGAAATATTTAGTCTTCTTGTTTTCACATGTTTATTGTTAGGATATTATGTTTCTTAAACAATATCATGCAGGACTTGAGGAAGTGATACACATTGTCTTGGCCCCATAGTGCCATGACACAGGGCCACGAACTTCGGCATTTCTGACCATTGAATCATTTAAAATTGTCTAAACATGTCTTTCTTTAAGAAAAGTGGAAGTAGATTAAAAACAACCTCCTGATGTCGAGTTATTGATTCATTTGAACTAAATAATTAATTTTGCTAAAACTGACCTATACCCATAAGAGGTAAAAAATGACAAAGTTACCGGTTTTGGATTTTCATGATATTTTGTTCAGATCAGCAGTATATATATGGCATGTTTTTGTGATAAAAGGATATCTTGAAAAAGACTAGAACATATCCATCTTTTGAATTGAATGTTGAATGTTTTGTAAATTTTTGAAAAAAATATTGAAATTTTACAATCACTTCTTCTGAAAACGTAAACCATAATTTATCCAAATGGTTTCGTGATATTAAAATAGTGTCTATGGTATTTTGGATTCAATCTAGATGACAAATCATAGAAATAAACAAAACTATAGATTTAGGACATGGAAATTTAGAGACAGGTACCACCTCAAAGTTGGAGTACGTCAGGGTTGCTTCCTAAGCCTTATTCTTAACCATCTAATTCGATAAATACATTTTCATAGTTCGTATATAATGAGTTATTAATATGCAAAGTTTGAAGAAAATCCATGCGTGGACACAGATGAAAGTACCCCTTTGTAGTCCAAGGGAATCAGCTGCTGTTCACAATTAAACCGTCAGCCTGTATTTAGACATCTATCTGAAAGTTCTATAGCTACTACAGAGATAAATATATGATACTTTATTACTCCCCTATTAATTAGTAAAGACAGTCCGTGAAAATTGCATATGCTTGTATATGTATGTGCACATATTTTACTATTTTTCTATTTACTGGTCTGATACCAGTCTACATTTTTGTCTGCTAGAACAAGTTTGGACCCAGATCAGACCCGACTAAACGTCAGACCTGTCCAAACTTGGTATTCCTGAAAGATTTTTTTTATAAAAGTTAATTTAGAACAACAACCGAAACAACAACTACAGGTGATGAAACTCATACAAAATTATTCAGCATGTAAATAGATTAAGACAGAAGATGCATTTTCTAGTCCAAGGGAGGCAAACACTGTTCAACGAGATACTGTTTCCAAACAATTTGGGTGAAAATACGTCGGACCTGATCTGGACACACTCTGATGGTATTCCTGAAAGAATCGTTTTGAAAAAGTTAATTTTGAAAAAAACACATACGCACATGCGGAGCTCAACTACAGACGACAAAAATCATACAAAATTAGACTATTTTTTCATATTAGAAACCCCGAACAGGAGAACAGGACTAGAAAAGTTTGTAGTCCAAGGGAGACAATCACTGTTTAAAAATACCACTTATAACGTCGGGTCTGATCTCGATCCAAACTGTTGGACACTGATGGTATTCCTGACAAAAATGTTTTGAAAGATGAAATATAAAAAAAAAATCAAACAAAAACTTCAAACGACAAAATTCATGCAAATTTACCTGGCATGCAAAAACACAGGCTCGGACCCAGTATAATTGGGTCCGAGACACAGGTGAAGTCCACCCAGGGACGTATATTGACCCCCCCCCCCCCCCCCCAAAAAAAAAAAAAAAAAAAAAAAAATACAAAGCCAAGAAATATTTGTGAGTCATAGTGTACCATGAAAAATTTATAAAATGAAATTTCATTCATATTTGATGGAAAAACACAGTTTCACAAATATTTCTTGGCTTTATAATTTTTTGGGGGGTGGGGGGGGGGGGGGGGTGGACAAATCACCGCGTCTTTCACCTGTGCGCAAAAATATAACCGTAGCAATAAAGCGTCTAAGCAAGGGAAGACAACCACGTACCCAGACAGAGATCGAACCTGGGACCCATGTTTACAAGGCATATGGTCTGTTCTTTACCCTATGGTCTGGAAAGTATAATAACTAAACATCTTGTTACATGCAAAAAATCAATATTCTGGCCAGCCCCAAGGGATGGGTGTACTCTGATATTTTATTACATACGTAGGCTCGGGCCATCTGTTTGGGTTAAAAACTTTGAACTTCAATTTTTTTTTTTTTTTTTTTTTGGGGGGGGGGATGAATATTTTTTTTGTTTCTGGGTATGTAGATTTTGTGGATATTTTTGGGGGTCATCACAAATTGACTATATTTAGGGGTCATTTCTATGCATTTTAGGGTCTTTTCTAAAAGGTCATGGTACAGAATGGAGATCATTTTTGGAGGTTGCTAAAATTTCACATATTTTTTGGGGTGCTTGCAATTCCTGATTTTTTTTTTTTTTGGGGGGGGGGGGTAAACGGTAGGTGCTGTGCTCGAGCCTTCGTATGAAGAAAAAAAGTACTCCCCTGGGGGCTAGCCTCTGTTGCTGAGTAGACCGGATTAAGCCTAACCTTGCCGCAGACAAGGTAAATATGACCATCAGTAGCATACTGCTTCAAATCATCATCATCATCATCATCATCATCATCATCATCATCATCATCATCATCATCATCATCATCATCATCATCATCATCTATTTGCATGTGATTTAACCCTTTGTAGACCGGAAACTACTTTGGCAAACAGTAAAATAACATTTCATCAAGGTTTGTACTGTTTGCTGAGACGAATCGGTCTTCAGACATTTATGTTTTGAAATTATAGCCTGTGATACCTCACCCTGAAAAATCACAAAAATATAGGGTTTTCTAGTAATACAGGTCCGAATCCCTGAAAAATCACAAAGCTACCAAACCAACATTCAATGTTGGGCCATCATCGGTACGCCAGCGAAACGCCATTTAAATGGCGTTTTGCTGGCGGGCCGATGATGTCCCGCTTATGCATAGTGGTATTTAGATCCTCCCTCCCCTCATAAAAAACACACACACAGAAAACGTTGTCAAACTTGGACCCCCTCTGACAAAACTTTCTGGATCCGCGCATGCTGACATATAACTGATTGCTGTATCAAACTTTATGGGAAATTCCACTGGTCTAAAAGACTTAAACCGGTTTGATGACAACTGTTGACAAGCTTTCTCACCCAGATCTTGAACGCTAAACACCTTGAAGCAGATTTCTTTGTCGGTGATTGTTAATAGTCTTGTAAAGTTGTTAATGTCGTTAGGAAATATCTTGATATATTATCATCAACGGGACAAAGTACCGCTACTTTTTGCTGTAGGGTCTTCGTGTTTTGAACTACATTGTATTTGTATCAGAATCCCCGAAACTACAGAATCTTCATTAGACCTGTTTTTTTTCACAAGCAACAGTTCCCTTATTAGTAATGTGGATAATTCCACGAGGCGGTATACGCTCGCACTGTAACCCTATCCAACCCAGTGGCAGATCCAGGCTTTCTGGAAAGGGGGTCCATGCGTATAAAAGTGTTGGGGTTCGGTTTGCTGATTCTATCTCATTGTTCTTAAATATCCCATGAAAATGAAATAATTTGGTCTCACTGAGACCAAACGTTTTCGTTTTCAAGGGATATTTTATAAGAATAAATCATTTCATTTTCATGGGATATTTTTTAACGGAAGGCGGGGAGGGAGCTGCAGCTAATCCCATGAACCCCCTCTGGATCCGCCACTGCCAACCGCGGAAAGTATATTGCTACAATAAGGGGGTCAATCTAACATGACGGAAGACCTACATAAGCTACACCAAGAATTGCCCAAGTTGCCATCAGCTACCACAGACTTGTTCAAGAGACGACTAACCTGCTTGATGGACAAACACATACCTTCGAAGGTACTCAACTTAGGACAGACACTTAGGAAGCCATGGGTCGACAAGAAAGTATACACGAGAATGAAAAGAAGCAAGAAAGGAAAAGATCTCATGAAAAATAAGGCTCTGCAAAGTAAGAAAGATGGCAAAGATCAAGAAACCATACAATCAAGTACCACACCTGACCCAGGATACCACATGGGAAAGTAACAAAAATACAATGAACATCACCAACAAGAGCCAAGAGGTCAGTCCTTTCCCAGCAGATGACCACAAGGCAGCATTGAACAGACGAGAAAGTATGAGAAACACAAGACAGAAACACAGAAACTGGAACGGGTTGCTGTTTAACTGTTTTCTAAGGTCAGTCTGTCCGGCATGTGGCGATGAATTTGATAATCTTGTTGAACATGTTGTTGTGAGATGTCCACGATATGCTGATGTTCGGCATAAGATGTGGTTAAACATTTGTAACAACTTTGATGTTGATGTATACGTCAAAATGGCAAGTATAGGTGAAGAACTTTTACTTGATATCCTCCTTGGAAATTATATGATCATAACTGATGTCTTGGCAAGAGAAAATATGGACAGCTTTTATAGTGCTGATTGCGGGCCTCTTGCATAGAATTGGCTTGAACTCCCTCCACATCCTCCACATCCCCCTTTTTTAAATATCTTATGAAATGAGATGATTTAGTCTCAGTGAGACCAAATTAATTCATTTTTATGGGATATTTAAGAAAAATGAGATAAAATCAGCAAAGCGAACCCCCACACATTTATACATATGAACCCCCTTTCCAGAAATCCTGGATCCGCCTTGGGTTGGATAGGCAATCATATTATCACCGAACAGACACGCTGTTGAACGGAGTCTTTATTGGAGGTCATTTATGTAGTACTAAGAACAACACCGAACAGTCCTATCTGGGTCCACACTGTTTGCAGTCTGTTCTGGGGTCACACTGTTTGCCAAACACTTTAAGGCTTTAAGACATTTCAGCAGACGACTTGTGGCGTGATTGGTGTTTTTTGGAGTAAAGGTGAAGCTTTTGAATCAGCAGGCTTTGAGATACCATGTCGAATGCCTTTGCAAAATCCATAATAAGGATGTCCGTTTGCTGGACTTCAAGGATTGCTGAAAGGTCGTCGATGAATTCGACTAATTGGGTCTTACACGATATGACCTTCCTAAACCCATGGTGTAAGGGGTACAATATACGGTTAATTTCACCATGCTTCGTTATGTTGAGACTGATATGTAACCAGCCAGTTTTATCACTCGTGGTCTCAGCTCTGATGGTCTAAGATTATCCAGGCCCAGTGATTTCTTTCGCAGCTTCCTAATCATCTGACTTCTACATCTACATCGTTACACTAAGCTGTCATACTTGACATTTCTTTAGTGGTGCGCAAGAGAGAAATTTTAAGAGAAAAAATATTAATATGCAGAAGTATTAGACAAGACTGTAAGACGGCGTAAGAGTGCAAACTAGCGAAATAAAGAAGAAGTATAAAGAAAAGTTGTTTTCAGCCACTTTTCGCTCATCAGAGTGAGACCAATCCGCCATCCCTGGGGCTCTGAGCCTTGGGGTACCTGGGTGCTAGACCCGACGGCACAGCTCACCACTCCTCACTTGGGTGTACATTTATGGCTGGGGGATGAGTCCCCATTTGAAGGTTAGGTTAGACAGCTCCCTCTTGAGGATACCTCGGACCCAGGAGGGAGTCTCAGCTGCGGCTGCTGGTAGTCTGTTCCAAAGTGGAATTGTCCGCGGGGGGAGGTTGTACTTGTTCAATTCATTGTTCACATCAACTCAAACTAGCAAACGTTTGCATTTGGTGTGCTTAACTCCCAGAATTAAATCGAGGCGCCGAAAAGCCACCGGCGGTAAATATGGTCAAAGGGAAGCGACTCGTTTAGTACGGAGTTGTTTCCCGTGGGTGTATCCACGAAGTCACGTGACAAAGCTGTGGAAAGTTGTCAAGTTGATTACACACGTTGTTTATGTTTTGAATGGAAACACAATGCGTGTTTAAGGCTTAACGGTTCGTAGTAAAGATGGAGCATAATACTCACTAACTCAGGTCAAAAACTGAAGTAGCTGACTATGTTCAAACCGTGAGTTATTGTATTTACGATCCCCGATTAACAGCACCTTGATACTCATTACCCCACCCACCTATCTCGGGTTACCTTACTTATGAGCCTACCAACGATTCTACGGTATCTCGTACGTAAATTGTAAACTGCAATGATACAAGATACTGCACTGAAAATTGAAGATTGAAATATGTTTAAAACAACCTGTTTCACAACAGCAAATGTGTTCGAAACATTTGAAGTCTCCTGGCACAACCAGTTTTCGACCGCCTAAGAAGTATTTTGTGTCGTTTTATTTACTTTCAAGTTCTGTTGTTTTGATTATTGCTTTATATTGTTTATCCGTACAAGAGCAACAAATATAGAGCTATAAAGTTTTGAGTTTCCTCTTGGAAGTCTGACAAGGCCTTTCATTTAGAAAGTGGTCAGTGGTAGCAAATTCGTGAATTTAGCAACCTATTTCCGACCGCCTGGGGTAAATATTTTCTGTCAAAACCGAATAGCCCTGAACATGTTTCTGTTCTTGCAGTACAACCTTACAAAAGCAAAACACATGCCAATTATTTTTTTAAAACGTTAATGTAGTCCAACACACCAGGAAAATATACACCATGTATAAAAGAGGGTCTGGATGGGGGGTCCTGGTATTCACTATTCATTAAAAAAATTGCCCATTATTCACCTCATTAAAATTTTTGCTTATTCATTAAAATCAATTCCATTATTCATTAAAATTTTGACATTTGTAAGTCTTAAAATTAAATTCTATATGCCTCATTGTTTGTTTCATAGCTTTCTTTCCTGCCTGTCTCAAGCCACTACAATGGTTCTTTACTCATTGGACTAACCAACACTCTCGGAATGATAACATACATTGTGTGATTCATGCAGCGCACTCTTATGTCCATTTGCCTTACGGAAAATAGATGTGTTATTTTTATGATAAATTGCAGTAAAACTGAAAATGGCATTTTGCTTTCCTTTGTTTTTGTGTGGTGTAGGGGGTTCATGGGATTCAGTATTTAGCAAGTTTGCACAAATGAGTAATTTATGTATTTCCGACTAGTTTACTGGGTGGTTTTTGATGAGAGAATCATTTTGGTTTATAAAAAAAAAAACAATTCAAAAGTATGCAATAGTTTGCAGTCCACTCTAAATGGTCTTCTTTGAGTTACCTGGAGAATGCATTTAAATACATTTGGTTTTTTTTTTGGTGTCTCATGGGCCGTAGGCCCCTGTCCCAATGGCAAACGCCTACATTTTTTCCCAATTGGAACAAAATAATTCCCAATCAGAAATGCTAAAGGCTGTCCAAGAGTTCTTCTATCAAAGGGATAGGCTCTCTGCTGAATGTGGCTGTAAGCTGGCTGTCGCCACACATTTGCAAATGTTCATGGGGAAAATTATGCCCAACGTCTATCAAATCCCATTAACAACAATGTGCTGGTTCTGTGGTTCTGACCGGAGGCTCGGGTATTCAACATGTGTGAGAAGCGTGATGCCTCTTTTGCGGAGTGATGGATATGTAATGTCTACATGTAGGTAAAGGATGAAATAAGTTCAGAGAATCAAGACTCCTTTCTCTCAGATTGGCATCCAGGACTTGGATGTTATGCTCTGCACCAGTGGGATTAGGTAGATGGCTTCAACATGTAGAGTGCGGCCGACAAAGCTGTGTTGCTGAAGTGCGCAAAATAAATTGTAGTTGCATAGAAGGCCTGTCTAAAAACATGGGATGAAGTGCTGGTGGACGACAGAAAGAAGCTTCAAATATATACTTCCCCAGAACCCTTCTGAGTGGGAGGGGACAACTTTGAGGAAGACTTGTCAACCAAGACCAACCCTCAGTCAAGGAAACATGCTTTAAATTTGATATGAGAATGCGATCTGGCTTTTGAATTGACATGCTCTTTTTATTATGTCCACATTATTAGCACATAAGCCTGAACCTTTTTAAGCATGTTTATCTCAACATGAAAGTAATACATGTATCTTTAAATTAAATGCTACCTCCTTGATATATGTGGGGGGTCTGGGGGTTCTCCCCAAGAAAAAAAAGAAAACCTTGCGTGTAAGATTAGCAATCTAAACAATTTTTGGACTCAAATTTGTTTATTCATTATTCTTTAAAAACTTATTATTCACTATTCATTATTTTTTCCTGCTATTCATTAAAAAATTGAATTATTCACTATTTTTTAAGGCCTCATTATTCACTATTCATTAATTGTTTTGCTCATTATTCACTATTCATTATGAAATAAGGCCATTATTCACTAATCATTATACCCCATCTAGACCCTCATAAAATGCTAAATGGACAGTTGAATTACTTGGGGTAGGCTTATGTTTTTTGGCATTTAACAATTTCTGTACTATCAGCATAGACAAAGCATATGTATTTCAACACCAGAGAAATTATGCCTCACACCAGTATAAATAGTTAATGTTGTAGATGATGATGTGGTGATTTATTTGACATTTTCTGAAGCCTGAACAATCGTTAAAAGTAAAGAAAATGAAGAAAATTGTCATAAGCACGGTATATCAAAAGTTTACCTCAAAATAAATTTATTCCGCAAGTTTTTCAGTATTAAGTGGTAACAATGGTCGAAGGCAACACAGTTCATCATGCAGATGTATAAAATATGAATTTTGTATCAAAAATTTAGAAACTGTAGCCATGAAAACAAGCAGGTAATTTTGGTAATAAGAAAAAGTTAAAGAAAACAGGGTCCTCTAATACAATGTTTGTTCATGGTTCACACTCAAATACCAAAGCTGAAACTAAAGCGCTCCTTAACTTGCCTATCCCTCCTGTAAACAATGATACCACCACAGTTGCAAAATTCGGACTATTAAGGTTTTTATGAAGCAAAGTATTAGGTGGCGGTCGAAATTAGGCGGCGGTCGAAAATAGGTTGTGCGGGGATCCTTATGTCTGGAAAATAACCTCAAAAGAGTATATAGACTTATTTTGAACAAAATATCCTCAATCCACGGCCTCTTCGGCTCAGGTGGTCTCGACTGATATTTAAAATCAAGACTGGTATTGTTGATATTGATGCCAGTGACATACTACGACCCAATGACAGGCATACCAGAGGCAGTCAACGACTCTACCAACCCTACGCAGAACGCCCAGTGTACAAGAGGTCCTTCTATCCCTGCACAATCCAAGAATGGAATAAACTCCCAGCAGCAGTAACAGATGCACCGATGCTGGAAGCCTTCCAAGCCTTGCTAAGAAGCCCAGAAAATTTCTGGGCTTCTCAGTTCCTTAGAATCCTCACGTTAGATATATCTTTCAACTGTAAATAGTTTTAACTTTAAAATAGAGGATTTTAATGCTACATATGGAGAGCAATCATCTGACCTGTATGGAATCCTGTCCTGCAGATGGAAGAAGAAGAAAACTGTACTGCTGGCCTCCTGTTAAGTTGTATTTTCCCAAATGTAACTGAATAGCACCTAAGTAACATTCAAAACTTTGGTTCGGCCTAAACTGAATTATGAAGCACCAATTTGAAACTCTTATTTTAAAATCAGATTAACCAAATTGAGAAAGTTCAGAGATTGGCAGTCAGCTGCACCTTCAGGAGATTGGAACGCAATTAGTGTCAGCGACATGCTTGATGAGTTTGAGTGACCATCTCTTTAGGCCTGTAGGGAGTGGTCCTCTTTGCCTCTCTTTATACAAGATTCATTGTAGTGGGATTCTAAAAGAACCTTTTTATTAAAAAACCATCGGCTCCAAGTCTGGGGTGTTGCTAACTGCACTAGCCTAGTGTACATAAGGATCATGGAGTATAGTTGCAAAACTCATGCTGCACTGACTTAGTCACAGCTATAAGCTGTGACTTTAAGTCAGTGCAGCATGAGTTTTGCAACTGTACTCCATGGTCCTTATGCACCAGTCATTTGTATCCACTGCCCCCCCCCCCCACCTATGGGGGTGGGCTGGGATAATGACTTTTCACTTTTCCGAGCCCTGGTATAAGCCCCGCCCTGTGGGGACAAGCTGACTCTTAGCCCTGACCTACACTACAGAAAATCTCACCCGGGTAAGTGTCCCAATGTTATAACCCCCGCACTTCCCTGGCACTGCGGGGACAATCAAAAAGTACTTGCACTGCACCATAGCCCGGCTATTCCACAGCTATCCCAGTAAGTGTGGGGGGGGGATACAAATGACTGATGCATTTAAAGCTGTGGCTTTACTCAGTGCAGCAGCCCTAATTAGCCTAGGCTTTATACTACATATCCATTATATCAACATGTCTATCATCAATGATATCGACACCAATAAATATCCTACGATCTTTCGTTTGACTTGCGAGCAATCTTTGGAGGAAAAAGTCAAGATTTACTTGTGAGGGCATTTGATGTTTTTAACAAAGGTCATTTATTTCCAGTTTTCCTTATTTGTCCCTACCCCTCATATCAATGCAACTCATTTATTTACAATGACAATCAATATTATACAATTATTGACTAATGAGGCATTGGATATGATGTGATATCGACCAGATAATACCGATATTGACCGAGGCGAAGCCGAGGTCAATATTGGTATTCTCTGGTCGATATCACATCATATCCAATGCCTCAGTCAATAAATGTT
Source organism: Loripinus fragilis (assembly GCA_964019695.1). Lineage (NCBI taxonomy): Eukaryota > Metazoa > Mollusca > Bivalvia > Lucinida > Lucinidae > Loripinus > Loripinus fragilis. Next base: position 84,827,081 of record OZ026521.1, on the reverse strand, counting down.
TTATTATATAACATTTAGAGAAAGATGTACAGGTATTATTGCACCTGGAAAAAAATACTGAACTTATATACAAGTTTTGGGACAGACAAGCATTTAGCAGAAACAGTGCAACCCTAAATAAGACCATCCTTTTACTATTGCATATATGTTGTGCATGGGTGTCATCATTCAACATTTACAAACAAGAATTCTAACACACTTCGCATGTAGAGCCAATGATAAAATAAGTGTGATATGCCAAACAACAATTCACAGCTTTGAAAGCGCAGGGAAAATGTGTGATAGCTGACGTCATTTGTTACTGGTAAATGACGTCATTCATGGCGTTAGACGGTGTAACGTCGTTTTTACGCTTGAAAGACGTTACAAATACATGTAAACGTATGTGACGTGGTCTAAATGTCACAGAGGTGAACTTTGTCATTATTTTGCTTAACGCAAAAATTACCTTTTCTCCTTCAGTGCCACCGTGAGTAGTGTTGATATTTACTTAAATCATACCAAGCGTGGGAAAAACTGGTTTAACCTGTCTTGCATTGTTTTCTTATGGAGTACCTTGAAACTGAGCTGTGCTATTTTATCGTCCAATTAGTAGCCGTTTTAGTTAGACATAAGGATGTAAGATGATGGGTGATTGGTTGCTAACGAACACACCTCTTTTAACTTACTTAGCGCATGCGCCTAACCTCACAAATACATATGCGCGCGACATTTGGAAAAGGCATTCTCATTTTTGCAGTTAGATCGACTCCATCGATCTACAGGCTGTAGAACATATATCTATATTAGTTTATTTATTATTCCTTCACGGAAATGATATGGAAACATTATTATTAGCAGGTATGTGAATTTATATTCTTTTTATCATACAGATCACAGATTGTCGTTTCTGATGAAAACACCAAAGGGAGGTTTTCGCCAGGAACTACATTCTGTACATTTCCTGTGACGTAGTTCACAATATTTCTGTATGACGTATTAACGCAAATTACATTGCCTTCGACTTGTGTATTCTGTCTTTCTGAAATAGGCATGGCTATCGTTTTGATCTTTATGGACATTGCAAATGGAGGAATTAGTAAATTGAGCTAACGCATAAAATGTAAGTTAAATGCAAAAGGTGTGGTTTTAATATTTTAATCTCTTTGTATATAATTTTATCACTGCAAAAGACCCATGTCTAAAAATAGACATGACATGCTCACTGCTCAGTAGCACTGAATTCAGGGCGATATGATGGATTTTTATTTTATGTTATCATATAGCCCTGATTATTTTAAGCCTCTATCTTTTCCCTTACTGTTATCGTGGTGGTAAACCAAGTTGAAAACACATTTCCAAACAGTGTCTTCCTCTTACACTACTCCATTTTGTATGTTTATAGGTTTATCTATATTTTGCTATTTAGTTTGCCGCTGATGCATACCTGATTAGTCCTAAAATATAAAATACTCCTGTCCACAAAGAATGTTTACACTATTTGTTTTCAAAACATGGCGTCATTTTAGTCTTCTGAGCTGAAGAGCATGCTTTTTCTGTGGGTACTAAAGTCACGCACGAATTTGTTTTGGTATTTAATGTACCGACAATGACCCGTTTACTTTCCGTTTTCTGAATACACAGATGTTTTAACAACATTAAATACCAAAATCAGACTTTTATAATGTTTTCTTTTACCTTCCTTATTATCATAATTGGCCTAAAAATGATCATACCTGGTCTGTTGAGATTAAAAGAATCTGATACCATCTCACCATACATTTGTTACATGTAGATATTTGCAAAAAAGGATGACCAATTACCGATCTAACTGGGGCCGCCTTTTACCAATTTGTTGCCATCGAGAACTACCCAGTAGGACATGTACAAACTGTGTCCGAGGAGTTCTTAATGGCAATGAATGGGATCCTTTTTTGTGCATACAGGTTGATTTTTATGGTGACCTCTCTCACCATTTGTAATAGGTTTTCTTTTAATATCTTGACGAATGTCAACGAATAAAGGTCAATCTTCAACCTAGTATGCAAATTTTTCACCCTGGTTCTGTATTCCGACGGATGTCACTGGATTGAAAATTGACCATTTTCAGATAAGGAACTCCCCCACTTCCGCTAACAGGAAATACATAGAAAAAAATCCAAATGGTTTTGCATATTCAAACAATGACATTATTATACAATTCTAATCATAAACCATTGCGCACACGTTCAAAAAGAAGGTCAAAACACCCAATGTCTCTATATAAGATTCACGTGGCGCCTTAAAAACGATGGCTACCAACTGTGTGTATTGACTGATACCCTATTTGAACATAAGGGGAAGGGTCGTAACTAATGTTGTGAGAACTTGTGACCAAACCCCGTTGCTGTATATATTTGGCAATGAAATATGTTTAAACTAGAACATAAGCGTATGATAGTAAAGCTATTCAGCGTGCAGCAAGGTTAGCCACGAAATAAAAAAAATATTTTCTTTCACTAATATCTTACTGATCACTGTGCAAAAGTAATTTGATTCTGATCTTTCCAATCCATCGCTTCTTGTCGTAAACAAGCTGACCCTCTCTCGGTTCAGAGGTCAATGTACTCTTGCGTTAGTTTGCTACTTTTGGCGGGAAACTTGTCACGTGAGCACATGATCAGAATAACAATTGTCCGTTTGTTGGAAAAGTCCATTTTCGGTCTGATTATGACATTTTGGGACATGACAAAGCTTCCTTTCCGAAAATTAGAGTTATACGGGTGGGGTATGTGATTGTTAAGGATTTCTGTCAAGTAAGTATCTCATTTTCTTTGGCGTGCTATATTAAATTGAAATCAAACCATTCTTGGAAATCGACTTTCATTTTCTGAAATAGGTCATTACTCGTTATAATTTAATAGAAAATAGGGGGCGCTACAATGCACAATAATACAGAAACGTGACTGCTGCGAGCGTACCGACATTGAGTAAGTTAACAGAATCAATAGCTTTAACAATTTTGCCCTGATTTTCAAAATTCAAACACCTACTTGTTTCTTATAATGTCCAAAATCCACTGTTAATCTTATTATAATAATGTACTGAGTTTTTGAAAATGCGCTGACATACCTTACCTAGTCATGGGGAGTATAACCAGTACCGGGTTTTATTATAATATTTATCAACGTTTTATTAAGTTCGTCTAACCATTTCAACATCCGAATTTTATCGCAAAAACGTCATCACCCCTAGCTCGTGAAAAGCATGCAAAATGGCTGCGATGAGCCGAAAAACAACAACAAGAACATGATATTACAGATTGCATTGATCGTGTCATAATAACGAAGTCAATGGTAACATTTTTATAACTTTGGTTGTGTATGTAAAACACATGAAGAAGTCTAAATGGTTGGATTGTCAAGTAAACGAGTTTTTCCCAAAACAAAAGGGGACTCCATTATTGGTCAAGATAGAGCACAAAAACACTGCGACTTTAGATTCAGCCAGATCGAAAAAAAAATCTAAAGTCGCAGTTCTGCAACTAACTGCTCAGGTACCAAACGAATTATCGTACTTGCAGTCAGTTGCAAGTATATCCGTTGTCCGTGTCCGATTGTCTGTCTGTCTGTGTTGTAAATATGTATTGCATACGGGTGCAATGTATTCCGTTGTCCGTGTCTGTTCATTTGTCTGTCTGTGTTGTCTGTACTGTTTTATTGTTTGTTTTGTATTTTAGGACACCCATTTTATTTACAACTGTAAAATAAATTTATAACAACATCTGTCGTTGAGATCCCTGGCTAAACGAATCCATACCCTGCGACAAATTGGCGCCCATCATTTGATTTATTTCTCCCTCATTTTTTTCCCCTTATTCAATTTTTCCCCAATTTTTCCCCTCATTTCTCCTTCTGATTGTTTTGGACCATCAACAATTTAATTTGATCAGTTATTTTGTGCATATGAGTCTTTCCCAGTTAGAAAAATATTTAAGGGAGAACCCTGTTATTGCCTCTACAACTCCACAAAAACGGACAGTTATTTTAGTTAGTGGTAGTAAAGGGAATTATTTGAAACGTCACATTAGCCGTATTCACCCAGAGAAAAATATCATTTTTGAATCAAAGGGTGGCCGTAATTCTAAGCAAGCCGTAGATTTAATAGCTGCTAATGTTCAGAATTATAGGCGGAAATACGGCAACATTTTGTTAATTTTGTGGACTGGCACATGTGACTTGACTTCAAAAGTTGGCCAAAATAGATATGGCAGAAAAATTATTGTTGATTTAAATACTGTTCAAGTTGAGGACATTGTTCACCAATACAATAAATTTTTTGAGATTTGCTCTTCTTATGGTGACAGTGTTAAAGGCCTAATTTTAGAGTGTCCTTATTACTCAATTTCAATTTGGAATAGTGTACAAGGTCACCCTAACCCCAGTATTTTTGACCAGAACAATTTGATTTTACACCATAAGATCAATGAATTAAATCAAAATATCAAAGAGCTTAACTCAACCTATGGTGTACAGGCCCCTAGATTTAGTTGTGACATGATCAAAACTAGAAAATTGAAAAAGAGTTACCCCACCAAAACTGTCTCTTATAGCCTTTTAAAAGATGGTATCCACCCTGGTGTGACTCTGTCACAGTACTGGATCCGGCGCATAGTTATAGCCGTTATTTTAAAATACTGTTACTAGTTTTAAAATATGTTTTCAGGTACAGTACTTGTGCATTTTCATTGACAGAGAGACTTGTGAATATTTTATTTTTTTGGTGTCTGCATACTAAGTGTTTTGTGTTATATAATTGTTTGAAATTGCAATTTATGAGGAGTTGTCAATTTTTAGGTGCATGTTTTTAGCAATTGAGCTGCACATGTACTTGGACTTGATTTCTCTTCAATAAAGGATAGGTTCATTGTGTTGCAGTGTGGTTTGTCTGGAACAATTGTTTTTAGCAATTGAGCTGCCACTTTTGTCCAGATAAGAATTACTCTGCAGCACTGGAACTTTTCAAACTTAGTAATATTGATTACAGTGATCAGATAGTTTTTTTTGTATATGTGAATGGAATGCTACAGGGTGATATGATTTAAGTATATGTTTTTAGTAATTGAGCTGCCACATATACTTAGTCATTTTTGTTACTTTGTAGTACTTCCATGAAACATATGTACTTTTTGTGAATAGTATAGTGGTATTCATATAGTGAAATCTCTCTGTTTGTGAGTGGTGCTATATATTATATATTAGTGTTTGACAATTGTCAATTAGCTTGTCTTTTTCTAAGCCCCAATCATTAAGTATGGCTTCCAAGGATAGCTCTATGGATGATATGGTGAAAGCTGTGTCATCCAACCCAGCTTACAAGGTCCTCACTAAAGAGGAATATGACATATTAATGTCAAAACATGCTGGGGGAAGTCCCAAAAAGGCTGACCCCAAAGTGTTGACTAGCACACCAGATGCTAAAAAGGTTCAGCTTGAGGGTGCTGGGTCCAAATTATTATCTTTTATAAATAAAGGCCAAGCACCATCACCTGTCCCTAGATTTACTTTTAATAATACTTTACCTCATAACACTTCATATGTCCCCAGTCCCTATGTCCCCAAATTGCCCACATTTAGTGGTTCTGAAGAACCCCAAAAAGGGGAGACAACATATGAAGTGTGGAGTCTTGAGGTTAAATGCCTCCAGAGTTCTAGTGTACTGCCAGAACCAATTCTGTTGCAGTCCATTAGGAATTCACTAAAGGGTAGTGCTAGAAGCCTTTTAGTGCCTTTAGGGCAGAATGCCACAGTGGCCGACATTTTAGCAAAGTTAGATGGTTTTTATGTTAATGTCAGCTCAAGTGAAACCCTGATTCAGTCATTTTACAGTGACTATCAGAAAGAGGCTGAATCAGTGGTTTCTTTTGCTTCAAGAATTGAGCAGACCCTATCAAGGGCAGTTAAGTCTGGCCATATTGATGGCATTGCTAAAGATGCAATGCTGAGGAGTAAATTCTGGACTGGTTTAAAAAGCCAGTCTTTGAAAAACTCAACAAGGCATCTTTACGATACCATTAAAGACTTCCCGTCACTTTTACGTGAAATACGTAAAGTTGATCAGGAAGAAAATAGTTTTAAACAAACTAAAAAACCAACTGCCCAGCAGCAACAATGTAATCAGGTTACTTCTGATTCAGAAAATAATACAGATGTATTATTAAAGAGCATGAAAGAGCTCATGAGTAGGATGGAGAAAATGGAAGAAAGGCTTGTCCAGCAGACAAAGCAGAGTTCTGAGTCTGTTGGACAGTCCAATTTTCCTGACTCCTACTCCTATTCTAATCAGTATGTTCCACGAGGCCGTGGACGTGCTGGTTATAGAAGTAACTTTCAGAGGTGTGGTTATGGTAGGGGCTATCAAGGTAGCTCAAACCATAACAACCACAATTCTAATAACAGTTACAATAATGCTCACCAGAATAATTATTCTCAGAGAGGCAATAGAGGTGGTGGTGGTTCTTGGCGTGGTCACCGTGGTGGTTCCAACGGCCGTGGTACTAACCATGGTGAAAATGCTGGGAACCATTTAAACTTCTAACTTCTCCAGTTGATGGGCAAACTGGGGAAGTATCATCAAAGGACTTTGAGAAAAGCCCAATTCATAATTGTACAAATGTTAAGCAATCAAGTTTGCTTGAACGGATGATTGGTTCTTCCAATGAGGACAATATTTTAATATGTGGTGTTAATACACTTGGTTTGTTGGACTCAGGTTCTAGAATAACCTCAATTTCAGAGGCCTTCTATGAAACCTTAGACCCCAAACCTACTTTACATAGTATAACTGAATTTGGATTGTCAGTTACTTGTGCTAATGGCACAGAATTGCCTTATAAAGGTTATATAGAGGCAGATATTGTAGTTCCTTCATTAGGAAATACAACATATAAAGCCCCTGTTTTAGTAGTTGAAAATACTGACTACAATCGTCGTGTCCCTGTGATCATTGGAACCAATGTCATTCGTTTGTGCGAGCAAGCTTCAAATGATTCAAGTGAATCAAACATTCCTGCTGAGTGGCAAGTTGCTTTTGACAGCATGTGTAATGAAATTTTACCGGTGAAAACCACCAACAATTTTAGTATTAAAGTTGCGCCTGGTGAGGTTAAAACTTTATCGGGTTTTGTCAGAAATACAAAATCATTTCAAACTGCTGTCACTGAGCCTATAGATACATCTTTGTCTGCGGGTTTAACAATCTGCCCCAGAGTTGTATCTTTGGGATCGTCCGGTTCTACCGCACGCATTCCAGTCCGTGTGTGTAATTTATCTACACGAGTAATAGAGATTCCTCCAAGATCTCTATTATGTTCAATAAATGGTGTAGATGTTGTTGATTCATGGACTCCTGATTCTTCAGTGAAGAAGCAGGAGCCCAAGGTCACAAAATTAGAGGATCTAGGCGTGAAGGTAGAAACGGACAATCTTACACAAGATCAAGTGAGAAAAGCTAAAGACGTCCTTGGCAGTTGGTCTCATATATTTTCTACCGGTCCTACTGACTTAGGTAGAACTGATTTAGTTGAGCATGAAATCAAGCTCACGGATGACACTCCATTTAAGGAGCCTTATAGACGTATTCCGCCAGGCCTTTATGAGGAAGTCAGACAGCATTTGAAGGAAATGATTGAGGCTGGAGCAATTCAGCCATCAAAAAGTCCTTTTTCTTCGAATGTTGTACTGGTCCGAAAAAAGGATGGCAGTTTGCGCTTCTGCATAGACTTCAGAAAACTAAATGGCCGAACTGTCAAGGATGCCTATACATTACCTCGCATCGATGACACTATGGATACTCTCCTCGGTGCGAAGTATTTCTCAAAATTAGACTTGCGCAGTGGTTATTGGCAAGTGGAGATGAAAGAGGAGGACAAAGAGAAGATTGCTTTTACCGTAGGTAATTTGGGCTTCTACGAATGTAACAGGATGGCTTTTGGCTTGACCAATGCTCCTGCTACATTCCAGCGCCTAATGGAACGGTGTATGGGTGAGCTCAATTTAAAAGAGTGCCTCATCTTTTTAGATGATATTTTAATTTTCTCTGAGTCTTTCGATGAGCATTTATCACGCTTGGATGCTGTTTTCAGCCGCCTGCATAAACATGGCTTAAAATTGAAAGCATCCAAGTGTGAATTTTTTAAGTCTAGCGTGACCTACTTAGGCCACGTAGTGTCCGAAAAAGGAATTGAAACGGACCCTGAAAAAATTGCTGCTCTTACAACTTGGCCAGAACCTCAGACGGTGAAAGACCTGCGATCATTTTTGGGTTTTACAGGCTATTATAGGCGTTTTGTCAAGGACTACGCAAAGATAGCCAAACCTTTAAATGATCTGTTGGTTGGACATCATGCTGGTGTTTCTGTCCAAGGTAAAAAGAAGAAAAAGAAGAGAAGTTCAATTCCTTGGATATGGGGTCCTGCTCAACAAAGTGCATTTGATACACTGAAGGAGAAATTGTCCTCTCCTCCAGTGCTAGCATATGCAGATTTTAGCAAACCTTTTATTTTACATACAGATGCATCTATAGAAGGGCTAGGAGCCGTTCTATATCAAGAACATGATGGCCTTGAAAAAGTTGTTGCATAAGGCAGCAGGGGTTTGCGCAAAGCAGAACGGAATTATCCAGCCCACAAACTGGAATTTTTATGTCTCAAATGGGCTGTCACCGACAAGTTCCATGATTATCTGTATGGAAACACATTTTCTGTTTATACAGATAACAACCCCTTAACATATGTTTTAATTTCGGCCAAATTAGATGCCACAGGTCATAGGTGGTTAGCTGCGTTAGGTTCATATGATTTTAAATTAATATATAGATCAGGTAAATCTAACGCAGATGCTGATGGTCTCTCTAGGTGTCCCCCGCAAGATGTGGAATTATTTCCAGATGTGGTTAAGGCAGTGTGCCAAGCATACTTGGTTGAAAGAGAGTCTTGTCCCTTGGTTGAAACCTTGATTGTTTCAAACGCTGTAACTCTTGTAGATCCGCCAACACCGGATCTACTGGACTCAACATCTTTACAGAATGTTGATTGGTCAAAAGAGCAAGTGGCTGACTCTACTTTAGCCAGGGTTGTTGAGCTGGTTAAGTTGAAGTTCTGTCCAGACAAAAGTAGTCTCCAGACTGAATCCCCAAATGTTTTGAAGTATATTCGGGAATGGTCTAGGTTGTCATTAGTTGATGGAGTATTGTACAGAAATACTACATTAAATAATGTACAAACACGTCAGCTGGTGCTTCCTCTCCATTTTCGAAGCATCATTTTGAAACAATTGCATGATGATTTAGGTCATCAAGGTAGAGACCGCACTCTTTCTTTAGTGCGCTCTAGATTTTATTGGCCTGGTCTAGAAAATGATGTTGAAGAAAAGATAAAAAATTGTGGCCGTTGTATTAGGCGAAAAACTCCGGTTAAGCCTATAGTGCAGAATTAGTCAACATAACCAGTTCACAACCAATGGAATTGTTATGTATAGATTTTTTGTCTTTGGAAAGGTCCAAGGGTGGGCATGAACATATTTTAGTCGTGACCGACCATTTTACCCGTTATGCCCAGGCCTTTCCAACTAAAAACCAGTTGGCTAAGACCACAGCCAAAATACTTTTTGAAAACTTTGTTGTTCACTATGGTTTTCCGGCTAGGATCCATAGTGATCAGGGAAGAAATTCTGAAAGTAACCTTATTAAGGAATTGTGTAGTCTTGCGGGTGTGCATAAATCCCGGACCACTCCATATCACCCTATGGGAAATGGAATGGTTGAGAGATTTAACCAGACCCTTTTAAAAATGCTGGGTACCCTAGAAGATCACCAGAAACAAGACTGGAAGTCATATGTAGCCCCTTTAGTCCATGCCTATAATGCTACCCGTCATGATAGCACTGGTTTTTCCCCATTCTTTTTAATGTTTGGGAGACATCCCAGGCTGGCTATAGATGCTTATCTGGGTCTGAATTCTTCACAGGATTCAGAATGTACATCCAGAGAGCACTATGCCAGTAAGTTAAAGAAACGGTTGGACTTTGCCTACAAGGTAGCTTCAAAAGAAGCAAATAAAAATGCTACAAGGCATAAGTCCAATTATGACGGTAAGGTCAGAGAAGCAACCCTTGGTGTAGGGGACAGAGTCCTTATTAGAAAAGTGGGTCTAAAAGGTAAAAATAAGTTGGCAGATAGGTGGGATAAGCATTCATATATTGTAATTGAAGTGCCAAATGAAGGTGTACCTGTGTATAGGGTTCAGCGTGAATCAGGTGATTCAGCGGTGAAAACTTTACACAGGAACATGTTGCTTCCTTTTTCTGCCATACCTAGCAGTTTAGATCTTGGCCTATTTTATGACAGTCCCCATAGTAAACCTAGCAAACCGGCAGCCCCTGTACATAGCCAATCAAAACCTGTCCAAGAACCTGAATTTGAGTCTGACTCTTCTGACTCAGAAACAGAAGAATTATTTTACCCAAGATATATGCTTCCTCTTAAAAGGAAACACAGTTCAAATATCAATGGGTCGAAATCAGTTTCTTCAAATAAAGAAAAGTCTCATGTGTCAGTTCATGGCGATACTTTTAATGGTTCAGGAGATTTTAATAGATCTGATAGTTCAGTTGGTTTTAATAGGTCAGATAGCGCAGGTGGTTTTAATTCAAGTGCAGGTGGTGGTTTTGCTAGTGCAGATGTAGGTACCACTGGCAGTTCCAGAGATCTCAGTGGAGGTAATGTAGGTAGTGTAGATAATGTACCTACTCCACAGTTACCTAGACGTACAGGTAGGGTACGGCAAGCGCCAAACCGTATGGTGAGTGGGTAAATACTCAACAAGTTTCAAACCCCGAAACACAGATTTGGTATGTTTAAGTATATGTATTAGTTTTCATAAATATCAGAGGAGAATGTCACAGATAGGAAGAATATCTTCCAATATTATTATTATGCATATATGATATGTTTTCCCAAACATATATAAAAATGCATATATATATTATATTTTCTCCTGCTTTGATTGTCTCATACATATAGTATATTTCTCTTATTGAGAGCGACCCCTCAAATTAATACATGTCTTTATTTTTGGATGTTCTGAAGTTATATATAACATTTTCACAATTCACTAGTAAAGTAGAATTGTTTGTTGATAAATGTGAAACTTCTGTAGGTTAAAATTAACCTAAATGCATCATATTTGTACATGATTGTGATTGCTGAGGTGGTCTGTGTTTATTAAAAAGTTTTTCGAATGTTCGGAAATGTCAGGAGACATTTTTTTCAAAAGCAGGGGAGAATGTCACAGAGGTGAACTTTGTCATTATTTTGCTTAACGCAAAAATTACCTTTTCTCCTTCAGTGCCACCGTGAGTAGTGTTGATATTTACTTAAATCATACCAAGCGTGGGAAAAACTGGTTTAACCTGTCTTGCATTGTTTTCTTATGGAGTACCTTGAAACTGAGCTGTGCTATTTTATCGTCCAATTAGTAGCCGTTTTAGTTAGACATAAGGATGTAAGATGATGGGTGATTGGTTGCTAACGAACACACCTCTTTTAACTTACTTAGCGCATGCGCCTAACCTCACAAATACATATGCGCGCGACATTTGGAAAAGGCATTCTCATTTTTGCAGTTAGATCGACTCCATCGATCTACAGGCTGTAGAACATATATCTATATTAGTTTATTTATTATTCCTTCACGGAAATGATATGGAAACATTATTATTAGCAGGTATGTGAATTTATATTCTTTTTATCATACAGATCACAGATTGTCGTTTCTGATGAAAACACCAAAGGGAGGTTTTCGCCAGGAACTACATTCTGTACATTTCCTGTGACGTAGTTCACAATATTTCTGTATGACGTATTAACGCAAATTACATTGCCTTCGACTTGTGTATTCTGTCTTTCTGAAATAGGCATGGCTATCGTTTTGATCTTTATGGACATTGCAAATGGAGGAATTAGTAAATTGAGCTAACGCATAAAATGTAAGTTAAATGCAAAAGGTGTGGTTTTAATATTTTAATCTCTTTGTATATAATTTTATCACTGCAAAAGACCCATGTCTAAAAATAGACACGACATGCTCACTGCTCAGGTACCAAACGAATTATCGTACTTGCAGTCAGTTGCAAGTATATCCGTTGTCCGTGTCCGATTGTCTGTCTGTCTGTGTTGTAAATATGTATTGCATACGGGTGCAATGTATTCCGTTGTCCGTGTCTGTTCATTTGTCTGTCTGTGTTGTCTGTACTGTTTTATTGTTTGTTTTGTATTTTAGGACACCCTTTTTATTTACAACTGTAAAATAAATTTATAACAACATCTGTCGTTGAGATCCCTGGCTAAACGAATCCATACCCTGCGACATAAGTATTGGCGGGAGTTTTTCAGTGCAAAGGCAGAAAGTTGGAAGAGCTGAAGACTTCAAATTTGTTTTTTCGCCGTTTATTGTGCATTAAAATCGAAATAGATCAGCTCCAGTGCGTCATTTGTTGCGTTCTCAGCATCTACGATATGATTATTAGCCACGCTTTAGAAAAGCAGAACCAGAACGGAAAAAACAGCAAGGAGTCTAATTTTAGTAACTCATATACACTGGCAAGCGCGCGCAAGCCAGTGGATATGACAATATATTGACTGGCCACGTGAGCGCTCTAAGCCAATGAAATTCAGTCTTTTTTCTTAGTTATATAATAATCCTAAATATCTACAATGGAGTCAGAGTGCTTATTATGATATAAGCAAAATACAACAACAAACAAACAAACTTTTGGCTGTGTTTTTGACTAAATGAGCTAGCCCTAAACTCCTGTCAGGTAACTCAGGTTTGGCGGTAACAGTCTGACAGCAGATCTAACATGGAAAAAAGAAAAAAATCTTCAGGGCATCACTATAATGTCTGGAATCTAAAATATTGGGTACTGTCTGATGATATGGTTGCATTCGAGCTGTGAGCAGGGGTCAAGTGCTTGTCTTTTTTAAAAGAAACAGCAACACAATGAATTATTTGAGAAGCATAAAGGGCCGAATCATACCTTCCTCAAGAGATAGCCACTCACAGACACATCACTGTTTGTTTGTTTGATTTGATTCTTTACATCCCATCAACAAACATTCTTTACGTCCCATCAACAATCTTTCAGTTAAACAGGGATGGGTCTTCCTGGGTTGAACCAGTACTAAGCTAGGATAAATGTGCCTTGCTCAAGGACCACAAGGCTATGACGCCGGTGAGGCTCCAACCCGCGGCCCCTCCGTCTCGACTCAAGCACTGAGCCACTGTATTTGAATTTAATGTGCATGCTACATATTGTGAAAAATAATTTATCTCCAGCACTGAGTCCAAATAAAAAAAGTAAGTGTGTTCCTGGTAACAATTTTAAAAATTCTAAAAATTTTAGATAGGAATCATAGGATAGGCACACACATTTTGTTGTTTTTTTTTTTCTGGAAATAATTTATAATTTTGTGCATTTTGAAAGGCATTCCGCCTTTCAAAATGCATAAGAATATATTTTTTCCCAGAAAGCCTGAAAAAATGCTAGGTTTTACCAGTAAATTTAGGTAGGGTTACAGATATTTTTCATTTGCTACAGGAATGGTAGTTTGAAGGGCTGACGAAGCGATACTATTTAACCTTGAGAGAATCAGGTTGATCAGAAGAGACAATGTCTACAGTACTGAACCCCTACCCGCACCATCAGCTCCAGCTGGGCATCTTAGAGACGGGGCTGAAGTCCCTCAAGACTGCAAGGGTAAAGTATAAACTTGGAATGCTTTGACTGCTATGTTTGATTTGATTCTTTTCATCCCGGTCAACAGTTTTTCAGTCATGTTGGGACGGATCTTCCTGGGTTGAACCAGTACCAAGCAGAGGATAAAGTGACTTACTCAAGGACACAACACAGCTAGTGCCTCCGGTGAGGCTTGAACTCGCAACCCCTGGATCTCGAGTCAAGCACTGTTAGTCTACTAGTCTACGACTGAGCAATTTTTCATAGCAGTCAATAGGAGTCATAGGGCCAGTTAAGCAAAATTTTTAAGCGTAAAATTGTAATTATTTTCTTACCCATCAGTTTAAACATATGTTTTGGGTGCGCAAAAGAACCGTTTCATCGAGACTTTTGAGTACCCACAACATATGTTTTGGTTGAGAACTAAGAAAAATAATTTTCAGGTACACACTCTTATCTGGAGGCCTGAGAGTGCAGTGCTCATGTTGACTGCTATGAAAAATTGCACAAAACTCATCTGCTGCATCTAAGTGCTTTCAGTTTCTGACATCTATGACTACGTTCATTATACAGACAAATAGTGTGGACCCAGGTCAGACTGCTCCTATAGGAGCAGTCTGACCTGGGTACACACTTTTTGTAGAGGAGAGTCTTGGAATACCGGTACATATTTAGAAGGCAAAGAGTTAAAAAGAGGCAATCATGAAAAAAGAAGTTTTGGGACAGATGTAGGACATCAGGGCCTGATCTGGGTTCAAACTGTTTTCAGCAGACAGCTCTGGCAGACAAAAAAAGACAAATTGCTCTTGATACACACCTTTTATAGACCTCCAGATGGGAACACGTAATTGAGGAGTGTGGTGGCTCGGTAGAGTGCTTGACTCGAGATCTGGGAGTTGCAAGTTCAAGCCTCACCGGAGGCACTGCATTGTGTCCTTGAGCAAGACACTTTATCCTCTGCTTATACGGAATCAAAGGAGGTAAAGAATTGAATCAAACAAACAAAGGAATTTTTAATTATTTCTCGACTAAAACATTTGTTGTGGGTACTCAAAATAACATCTCAATATAACAGCCTAACACATACGTTTATACTGATGGGTAAGAATTTTTTTTTTTGCTTATCTATACATGTACCTATGATTTTTATATGGGAGGGGTCAGATTTAGAGATTTTCTGTTGACTTCATAGTGTTCAAAATTTTACATTACAAAAGTTTGATAAAGAGGTTTGGTATGTTATTTTTGTTTTTGTTTTGTATTTAGATATTAGTTGTGTTTCAATTAGGTCAATTTATTTACAAACTTCGAAACAAAAGAATATGATAATTTGAATGATCATTGTTACAAGTTGCTTTTGTCTATGAACAGTTACATAAAATTCTTCACTTAGTCCCTAGATTAGCCTACTGGGTAACTTTACAAGCTTTTTTTGGGTTCGCTGATTTTTTCTAAATCAACTCTTTCAAAAAATTCTTTCAGGAACACCATCACAGAGTGTCAAACAGTTTGGATCCAGAGCACCCCAGACATTCTGTGGGGCCTGATCTGGGTTCAAGCTGTTTGCAGAGGTTATCAGCAGACATTAGTAGGCAAAGAGTTTTAATTTGCCCAATTACAAAGTCATATAAATTTTACGATTGTGTTTCTCCTAGAATATTTTGGAAGAACAGTTATTAACCTTTCAGTACATTGAGGCAATTGGCAGCATCTAGTGCCTTTCACAGATATACAATAATAAAACAACAACATTATTAAACAAGTTAGATTTATTGTACAATTTAATGAGTATATATACAATTATTCCCTCTTGTAGGAGGGACGAGTCGAAGAAGAGTTTCCCGCTACAAGAAGGAATATTTGTATATTCACAAGTATTTGTACAATAAAATTCTTGTATCATAACCAATAAAACAATCACCTTTTAATTTATTCATCAGATATTCAAATCAATTATAAGCTCCACCCTTGACAGGGTCTTGTGGAAATATTGAACAGTTTAGATCAAAGGAATGGCGGCAAAGTCATGACACAATTATCACTTATTCTTTAAATCCCATACAGACTCATGTGTCTGGAGTGTCCTGCAGTGAGGTTGCACTATAAAAGTGTATGGATTCCTATCTTCACAATTGTTGAAAGGATGTTAAGCCCATTTAAACTGAATTGAATTTCCCCACTCTTACTAATTGGACTGGTCCATTTCTGTTTTATGGGTTGTAGGGTGGTATTTTATGTTTTTATTCAAATTTTAAAAGAACATTCTGTAAGCAAACAATGAAGACCCTGATCAGAATTCAGATGCCTGATCTGGTTCTGCACTGTTTGCCTATGTCCCACTAGCGTAAAGTTTTATGGGTTAACACCAATGAAAATCGCAACCAAGATTTGCATTAGCAGGCCTTTAGTTAAACGTGCATAACAGAAAAATACTTTTCTATTCTCGACCAAAACATATGTCATAATGAGACAGTTCTTTTGAGCACCCAAAACATATGCTACAAATTATGGGTAAGAAAATATTTACAATTTTACGCTGAAAACTTTTGTTTATCTAAACCTATGCATTAGTCGTTAACCAACTATTTAGCATAGATATGGTACTGAAAGTTATTATAGTAAATTTAATTCTATTATGATATTATATAAATTTAAGTTCTTAATTCATTAATTAATCCAGCCTGATTCAAACTCCTATTCATAGGAAAATCACCCTTATCATGTATTTAAGCTCAATTTGAGGTCAAACAGGATTGATTGTTGCCTATAGTGCACTTATGGTCTGAAGCAAGGGCTTGTTAACTGTTTATTGTTTAAACATCAGGATTGATCTGGATCCCAACCATTTTCCCCCAAACACCTTCTAACATCAGTGCATCCTGTGGGACCCGAAAAGCAATGAACAAAGTCACATTCTTGTCGGATTCTGGTATGCCTGCTACATATTCATTACATGAAAAGTCAATATATTTTCTGACCTCATATTTGTAAAACAAATGTAGGAATCCATAGGCTATTGCATGACATTTCCCGATATTTGATTCTCTCCCTCTTGCACCCCCGTTTTTCATGTTTAACAAGCAGTTGAGCATCAGAGCATTTGGTAGGCAAACATGGGATGCATTGCTTATCGATAATCCCTGTCTCGTCAGGCCCTATGGCCTGCAGGTCCACTAATGGAGGTTTTCACGCAAAATGGTTTGAAGTTAACTCTTTGCATGCTTGGTAATTTTTCATGATTTTTTTTGTTGCCTGCTGACTTTTTTTAAATAAACTTTTTCGAAATATTCTTTTCAGAAACACTTTCAGAGTGTTGATCCAGATCAGGCCTGACAGTCTGTTGGCCCTGATCTGGGTCAAAACTGTTCGCAAAGACTTTCAGCAGACAACAAAAGTCGCCGCTGGCAGAGAAAAAGTTTAAAAATTGTCCTGCTGAATAAAATAAACTCCAATGTCTGATGTTTGGCAGTTATAATTTCATGTTTCTATATACATGTATCACCATGAAATCATAAACTGAAAGCAAAACAGTGTGGATTCTGATCAGCTGGCTTCTTAAGAAGGCAGCTGATCAGGATCTGCACTGTTTTCAAAAAGGATATATCTGGTTTCAGTTGTACAATAGCTTATATATAAGGTTAACCATTTTTAATACAGTAATATACTAATTATTCTGCCCAGTAATCATAAATTAAAAGCTCTGCAGTGACCAATATATTACGAATAAAAAAACAAACAATTCAAATTTATTCTATAGCTGGAATAATCTTAAATTTGTGAAATACAGAGTCATCACTATCAATGGATGCTGGAATATGATTGTCTTAAAGTGCGCGAAGCTATTTATATTTTTTTTGTGTTTTTTTTCAAAAGAGCATGCATGGTGATGTTTTTCTTAGTTTTCAGTTGAAATGTAGAAATTATTTTTCATATTTCTCAACCAAAACATATTATGTTGTGGGTACTTAAAGAACTATCTCAATATATATGTTTAGGGTCACCGTGTTATAAGTGAATTGTGTTATATTAAAGGAATTATAGGGAAATGACATGCTTTTCAGTTTGTATAAGGAGGTCTCAATTTCGCGCAGAAAAACGCCTTGAAATGCTTATCAGCAATTAACACAACTAATTGATTGGAAGAAAAAAGTCAGGAATCATGTTTCCTCAGTTGTCGAACATTCATTTGGGCGCTGACCCTGTTCAGACACTATCATACACAAACAATAAGTTTAGACTGCCAGTACTGACAGACGCAAAGAGAGGGCGCCCGCTGTCTGGTCTGTACACCATGCAGATGGAGCAAAACGGATATCTTGAACTTCACAAATATATCAATGAAAAAAGACACCAGTCTTTGTTCAAGGTATGATATATAGAGAATACTAGGTGAGTGTCTTTTGATATCAAGTTTACCAGGCAAGGCTTTGAGAATGCTTGTTGACATCGCAAGGCTTGCCGAGCGATTCAACATGCGTTCTCATAGCCGAGCCTGGTAAACTTGATATCAAAAGATGCGAACCTGGTATTCTTTTTATCAGTTTACCAATTGTTTCACTATTCAAACTAGCGATAATGACTTAATTTTCGATTTTTGTGTTGATTCAGTGTCATTAGCAACGTCATCATGACCTGATAAAGGCACATATGCCATGAGATAGATAAAGTTTATCAGACAATGTGCAACAATCCAGTTAATATGAGAGGTAGCTGATAAATTCGCATTCACTATTTTTATGTGCACATATTTTTATGTGCACAAATTAACTTAAAAATGTACAGGGTCCATAGTAGTAGTGTGTATTTTCAAGAAGAGTGGAAAACACAGTTCTGAGAAGCCAGCTGATCTGAATTAATTTACTTTGGTTTCAAAACAGGATATACCCTGATTCAGCCTAGAAGGCTTGTGAACTCGAATGTCGGTTTGGCTACATATACTTAAAGCCATTAAAAACGCAACTGGTACAAGTGTTAGTTTTCATATAAATAACAGCTTGATTCACTTGGTCTTTGTCCCTAACAAGCGTCCCTAACGTAGGAGAACGTTTTACCAAAACTTGAGCTCAATTGCACACTTCTGCCAAAAATTTTGGTGAAAAATGACAAATTCATCAAATTTTTTGGTAACCATATTAAATCTTAAAATTTTGTCCAATTTCAGCGTGCAAGTACTGCATTGCGCTCAAACAAACAAGAAAACGGTTTAAAACACAAAATTCACTTTGCTGGAAGGACCTAAAATTTATGTTTTAAATTTCATTTTTTGTGAAATTTCCCCAAAATTTGAGAAATCACTAAAACTTCAATTAAACTGAATCAATTAAAACTTGGCATACGTAAGTTGTAAGGTAATAACCTATGGTTATCATTTATCGCATTATTTACCGTCGAAAGTGTCGCATTTTCGTTAACTTCCGGTTTTCATGCTGAAACTTTGATGACCATTTAGAAGGTCAAAACTTCAAGACAAAAACAATCTGTCGCGTGTGCATAGAAAGTAGAGCAATGTTGAAGTTTTCCCAAATGTTGAATCCAAAAGAGCCATTCATAATGAAGATCTGATATCCAGATTAATAAGATGATTTTGCAGTTTTCGTGTCGAGGTTTGGGTTGTGTCCCTTTATCAAAAAATACAGCCTGGCTTATCTGGACTACTTTATCTGCACCAAAAGAGTATTGGCTTGATATCGCGACCATAGGTTTATGCTTTTATTTTAACAGAATGAAAAAATAGCATTAAATCTCGAGTAAGGTTATACTGTAAAAGTTGCGTTTTTACTGGCGTTAAGTATATATACTTTCACAGAGATTGTTCTTTGATTGATGTAAGGCAGTATTAAATAGAGGATCTAACATGCATGCTTGTGTTTAATTGAATTTATTTAACAAGTGGAGGAAAGAAATAAAATGAGAGGCTTGCCGAGCATATTATCACTCTTCCGCTAGGAGTTAAATAAATTCAATAAAACACAAGCATGCATGTTAGAATCTATGATCATATGACATTAAAATTACTTTGAAATCTCAATTTTGGCATGACAATTTGCCATATATATGTGAAGTTGTTTAAGGCATCATTTCATAACGTTACCAAAATCTGTAAAGCACTAATGGTTTATCGATTTTAATGCATGGTCATGGTGTTATATCACTCACAGACACGACATCATATGATAAAAGTAGGCATACACAAAGCACTGGTAAAACTGCTAAAGATCAGCCTGCCCAGGAACAGTTTAATGATAATTGATCATTGTGATATGGGTGATAAACTGTTGAAAGCGATCTGAGACATGCCCAAACAAACAACAATTACTGTAATGTAAACACTGTGTAGTTAAGAATGATGTTATGTTTTTATTATTGCCATTAATTATTGCAGTTGTTCAACCCTGTACTTTCCAGAAGTGTTCAAGCAGATGGGCCTAATCTAACAGCATAAACCCAGATGAGCCTGTCTGTATGATGTATTTATAAACACATACACATGAGTTTACATTATTACAGGCCTTGAAATATCTTAAAATAGGCACTTGCCCTGCATCACAAAAATTATTGGCATGTATGGGAAAAATGTTAATTTACATTGGAAATCATCCAAATTTCCACTTGCCCTGCAGCCTGAGGCACTCGTAAATACGAGCGGACGAGTGGATTTTTCGAGCCCTGTTATTGCATAAAAAGCCATGTCGATTGCTATTTAGTATTAACAGTCATGTTTAACTGTCACAAATCCATATATTCAGGAGAGTAAGGAGAATCCATGTATTAATTAAGGCAATTCAAATGCTGTTAATGCATGGCTTTTTGACTTACATGCATTTTATATGCATTCTGCTTGTTGGTTGGTTTTGTTGCTTTACGTCCCAAGTCAACAGCTATGGTCATTGCGGGACGGTCAGTTCACCTAACCACACTTTTTCCTGGGCAGGCTTGAACAAGGGGTTAACCAGTAATTCGTGCACATACTTTCGCTTGTAACTGACAACAACCCTTCTTGAATGAATCAGCGGAAGGGAGGAGAATGACCGTAGAAATCATTTCATGATCAATCTCCACGAAAGTATGGGACCGGACCGGGATCGAACTCGCGACCCCTGGATCTGCAGTCAGACACACATCTGTAGCCAGACACGTTACCGACTGCGCTACGCGGCCCGGCATATGCATTCTGCGTTATCATCAGTAACATGCATAGAAGTGAACATAATTTAGAATAATCAAGAGACGTCATGAAGTGTGTCTTTGCTCTGAAACTGGAGGTTTTAAAACATACACATCATTCATGCTTTGGCATGCCATTATTATAAAGTACTACAAAAATTGAACTTGTTGAAGTATTTTTTCCAAACTTCACAAGTAACAAAATGATTTTATGCAATAATAGCAATCAAACATGTTTTTCTGATACATAATTTAAAACATCTGCTAGGCACGTCAGGGATTGTGAAAACCCTCACTTTTCAGGCTTGAGTTGCAACACCAATCTTGGTGGCCCAGCAGATGTTAATGCATAGAAAATCATGTTTGATCCCTACATTGCAACGAGAATTTGTGTTATAATGATTGACAATGATCATTGCAGGAGTTGATGTCTGATCAAGAGTTCTCCGGTATGTATTGGGCAATAGAGAGACACCACAGAGATCTGAAGCTGGCTCACCTTACTGGCAAAGCCAAGGATGTCATGTAAGTACTCTACATAGGTCGTGATACATAAAATATTTCAGTGTAAAATTGGAAATGTTTTCTTACCCTTAATTTTAGCATATGTTTTGGGTGCTCAAAAGAACCGTCTCATCGAGACGGTTCTTTTGAGCACCCACAACATGTGTTTTGTTTGAGAAATAAAAAAATGATTTTCCTGTTACTAAAGACCTGTAAAGCACTGAGACATTTCTTTTGAGTATCCACAACATACGTTTGGCTTGAGAAATAGGAAAATTGATTCATTATTGACTTTACTGACCCTTACATGTCATCTGAAGGCCTTAGCTGACAGTGGCTCAGTTGGTAAAGTGTTAGTCTTAGGATCAAAGGGTCAGTAGTTTGAGACTCAATGGAGGCACTATGTTGTGTGCTTGAGGAAGACACTTTATCTTCTGCTTAGTACTAGTTAACCCAGGAAGACAGGAAATCATCCCAACATGACTGAGAAATTGTTGACTGGGGTGTAAATCCTCAACACAAACAAAACATTGCAAATGGTTACTTTATTACCTGTTTCCTGATGAGGAGATTGTTATGCCACATCCAGTCCTGGTTTGTTTTCTAGCCAGATTTATTACATCGCCATTCATGACATCAGAAACCATTGTAGATCAAGATCAACTTGCTTCTGATCTATATCCAAATTGTTTTCAAAATAGGATATGACCCAATTTGTCAGAGAAATGTTTGTGTTCTTATATAGACTTCATTGATTTAAGTTTGAATTGTCATAGAAATACAGTAAAACCTGTGTAAAAAGGCCACTCAAAAATAGAAAAAACAAAGATCTTTATGACAAATGGTAGCTTAATGAAGGTCAAAAGTATTGCAGAATGCTCCCATGGGAGCGTTCTGCAATACTTTTGACCTGCATTAAGTGATGATTAGTCTTGAAAACCAATATATCGGTCTTTTTGAGAGTGGCCGTTTTTTTTCACAGGTTTTACTGTACAAGAATAACAATGCAAAGTTCCATTTCAGAGAGTAAAGTGTTTGAAAAGTTGGTTTATATCCATAATTGAGCTGGTGTGCAGGCTAAGGTACAATTTGGCATGTGCAGTCTGATCAAAGTCTTCAATGGGCACTGTAAAAGAACCAAGGATTCAATGTTTCTTCAGGCGCAAAACTAAGACTGATCAGACTGTGTGGATGCACGGACTGATTTGAGTTTTCTCTTTACATATGAGCCGCAACATGAGATTTCCAACAATGTGGTATGTGCGACCAGCAAAGCCTCAGGTCAGCCTGCGCATATGCGCAGTCTGATCAGAGCCTTTGCTAGTCACTTGAATATTCTATGACCCTTAAGCTACTGACTTAGCACCATTTGGAGTTGCTAAGCTTAAAAGGAGGCTGCACAGGCACAGGCTCGTCTGAGTCTACACTTGTCAAAATGCCACATTGTTGGAAATCACATGTCACAGCTCATATATTAATTTGTAGCTTATGCTGGATACCGGTATAATTATCAAGTGCGGATCCAGAGGGGGGACAGGGGGTCGGGACCCCCCTGGAAAATCACAAGTTATATGGGTTTCTATAGGGGATAAGCAATTGGACCCCCCCCTGGAAAAAGATGGACCCCCCCCCCCTGGAAAATGTTGGACCCCCTCTGGAAGCTTGAAAAATGATAGATTTATTTGAAATTGCCCATTTGACTTCTGTAAAATAAGCTGAGGACTAAAAAAAAAACGTCAGAGCTTTTTTGGTCAGACTGACTTGGACCCCCCCTGACGAAAATTCCTGGATCCGTGCATGATTATTGAAGTTAACATGTTACCAATGTATTTGCAGGGAGCAGGCTGAGAAAGACACCAAGTTCTACAATATCCTTACTAAAATGCTGTGTGAGGTGAAAAAGTAAGTATGAGTCATGACATGTGATTTCAAACAATGTGACATTTTGTCATGCGTAGACTCAGGCGAGCATGAGCAACCTCCTTTTAAGCTTAGAAACTCCAAATGATGTTTAGTCAGTAGCTTAACACTCATAGAATATTCAAGCGACTAGCAAAGGCTCTGATCAGACTGCGCGTATGCGCAGGCTGGTCTGAGCCTTTGCTGGTCGGATTTACCACATTGTTGGAAATCTCATGTCGCGGCTCGTATATTCACTACAGTTGATCAAGATCATAGGCTCAGATAAACAAACATTTTGAACATAAAATTTTGAATCCATTCCTATCCACTGGTTTAAACATTTGTTTTGAGTGTGATTGAGATAGTTCTTTTGAGTACCCATAATATATGTTTTGGTTGATAAATAAAATCACATTTTTATACCCCGCCATTTTAAAAAGTGTGGGGTATTATGTTATACCTTCAGTTAAAATTTTGCATTTTATCACATGACATTGAGTCTGGGAGTGAAATTAGGCCATGCATTAAATCGATAAACAACTAGTGGTTTACAGATTTTTGGGTACACGTAACATTATGAAATGATGCCCATAACAACGTCGCATATTTATGGCAAAATCTGGACGTTTCACACCAAAACCGTGATTACAAAATTTATTTTAAAGTCATAGGATAAATAGAATCTAACATAAGTGCTCCTGTATTTTTGAATTATTTAACTTGTTGCAAAAAAGAAATAAAATGCTTGACAAGCCTCGCATTTTATCACTTTTTCACAACTCGTTTATTAAATTCAATAAAACAAGAGCACTCATGTAAGATCTTCTTTTTAGTATCCATGATCATGCAGCTGTGTGTCTGTCTGTCCGTAAGGGCTTTGTTTCGGCTCACCATCTTGAGCATTTTTTTACCAATTCTCTTCAAACTTTGTATTAGAGTTGATATTGGGAAGGAGTGGTTTGGGATTGTAGATGGGTCAATGTAAATTTTTCCAAATAAGTACAGAGTTATGACCCTTAGTTATACCCCACAAAGGGTGTCACGTTTACTTTGAAATGATTCCTAAGGTGTTCATTCTTTCGTGAGCCTCCAAGAAACGAAATTCATCTGTTAAATTTACATTTTTACAATAAATACCTAATATAGAAGTTATTTATACTTTAAGATAAAAAACTATTTAATATTAAATTTTTAATCATATTAACAATTATGTTGGATATCATTGTAAAACAGAACAGCGGAACCAGTGTGAAATCTGACAGCCAATGACGCAGACAAGAGCCTTTTGCTTCTGGCGAATGGATTAAATGTTACAGGGTTATAACACTTTTTTCATGCTCAACTCAACTGAACATGAAATTTCAACTGCTCATAAAAACTGAAATACCAACAACTAATGTTTAAGAAGTTTCTTGCTTTAAGTCTTCTCAGATGTTGTATTTATCATGCTTTTAAATGTTAAATGCAAACGATTGTTGACATTTTAAAAATCATGAGCAGAATAATTTCGTGCTTAGCTGAGTTGATTGTGAAAAAAGGTTTATAATCTTGGGACCTGATTTATTATCAGTTCATCTAAAGACAGCTGACCATTTAAACTCCAAATTGTCAATATTTTGCAGGGTTACTGCAATTTCCAAAAATCAGGATTTTGGAAATTTTTAACTTTGTCCCATGTTTATATGTGGATGCATCTTAGAGTTCAGACGAGCTCATGCGGATGCCCAGGCTTAGTCTGAGGCTTTGCGATTAGATATGCACTAAGTACCAAAATCTCAAATGCTCTATCATTTGTTGTTTTCTTATTCAGGCTACCAATGAAGAAACAGAGAGACTCCTTAAAGAAAGTGCATACTTGGTATCTAGGCAACAGACATACACTTCAAACTGGACCTGTAAGTATCCATGTGAAATATTCCTCACAACCTTGTTATTATTATAGCCCCACTTTGAAAAAGGGGGGCCCCACTTTGAAAAAGGGGCAGCTAGAAAATGGGGGGCTATGCTGGATTTGTGTTGTCTGTCAATCTGTCATTCTGTCCGCCCATCATAATTTCATTACCACTCAATATCTTGAGAAGAAATTGAAAAAGTTTCACCAAATTTTGTGTATACATTGATACATTGATAAGATCTAGGTTGTCGTTGGGATTGTTACACATCATTTTTTGAGCAGTTTTGGCCCTTGATTGATGTCAGAATTTTGTTTAAAATTTCGTTTCTGCTCCATATCTTGAACAAAATGATAGAATGTCACCAAATTATGTATATGCATTCATATTGATAAGATCTAGGTTGGGTTGTTTCCTGTCATTTTTCGCACATTTGTACCAGTTTTGGCCCTAGATTTATGCCAAAATTTCACTTCCCCTCAATATTTTGAGAACAAAATGACAGAATTTCACCAAATTTGTATACAACTTCATATTGACAAGATCATGTGGGATTTTTACACATCTTTTTTGCACATTTGTACCAGAGTTATGGCCCTTGGTTTAAGCCAGGTTTTCGTTTCAGCCCAAAATCTTGAGAACAAATTGACAGAATTTCACCAAATTATATATATGCATTCATATTGACAAGATCTAGTCATAGCCCCGCTATGAAAAGGAGAGGGGGGGCCCTGCTTTGAATTGAGGGGGGCTATATTGGATTTTGGTTGTCTATCATTCCGTCCGTCTATCCGTCATAATTTGGTTTCCGCTCAATATCTTGAGAACAGTTTTATAGAATTTAACAAAATTTTGTATGTGCATTGATATTGACATGATCTAGATTGTGATTGTTACACAACTTTTTTTTTATACTTGTACTAAAGTAATGGCCCTTGAAATATGTAAAAATTTGGTTTCCTCTCAATATCTTGAGAACAAATTGACAGATTTTCACCAAATTTTATATATGCATTCATATTGACATGATCTAGCTTGGGATTGTAACACCTCATTTTTCCACATTTGTTCCAGTGTTATGGCGCTTGATTTACACCAAAATTTTGTTTCAGTACAATATCTGGAGAACAAATTGACTGATTTTCACCAAATTTTATATATGCATGCATATTGACAAGATCTACTTTGGGATTGTTACACATTTTTCGCACATTTGTACCAGAGTTATGGCCCTTGATTTGCGCCAAAATTTCTTTTCCGCTTGTTATCTTGAGAACAAATTGATAGAATTTCACCAAATTTTATATATGCATTCATATTGACAAGATCTATGTTTGGATTGTTACACATCATTTTTTGCACATTTGTACCAGTGTTATGGCCCTTGATTTATGCCAAAATTTTGTTTCTGCTCAATATTTTCGGAACAAATGGACAGTTTTTCACCAAATTTTATATATGCATTCATAATATTGACAAGATCTAAGTTGGGATTGTTACACATCATTTTTAGCTTATTTGTACTAGAGTTATGGCCTTGATTTACTCCAAAATTTTGTTTCTGCTCAAAATCTTGACCAAACTATATAACTATTTACACTTACAAGATCTGCGTTGGGATTGTTAGCTGTCATTTTTTGCAAATTTGTAAGAGAGTTATGACCCTTCATTGATGTCAGAATTACGTTACCACTCAACATCCTGAGAAACTCTGGCCTTTTACTGCATGCAAAGCACTGCAGCAGGGCTATAGTCAGATTCTCTGACACTTCTAGTTTGTAACAGAGTTATGGCCCTTGATTGATGTCTAAATTTGTTCCTGCTCAATATCTTTAGATTTTCCTGCCAAATATCTTTTAAATTAGAACTTGGCCATTTTCTTGCATGAAATGTGCTGCAGGGAGGCTAGTTTTACTGAAATTTTGCATGCAGATAGAGGTACAATAAATATGAAACATATGAAACATGGTTTTAGATCCAAGGCCTGGGTCAGACCCCCAGGATGAAATTAAGGGGTCGGGTCAAAAGGTCAAAATTCAATTTTTTCAGAATATGGTCATGTTGCATATCAAATTAAAGGGAATCATGAATGCAGCAACATGGTAGCAAATATTTTGCCCACAGACCCCCACTTAACCACTCCCCCACCCCCGACCCTTGGGGTGCAGGGCTCTCAATCACCCTGTGCTTGACTCGAGACCGAGGGGCCGCGGGTTCGAACCTCAATGGCGTCACTGTGTTGTGTCCTTGAGCAAGAACATTAATCCTAGCTTAGCACTGGTTCAACCCAGGAAGACCCGTCCCGTTATAAATGAAAGATTGTTAATGGGACATAAAGAATCAAATCAAAAAAGCAAACTCTCGATAACCCGAATTTTGGTCTGAAATTCGGCCCTATTCCCAATGCCAAAAAGCATGTTTTATATCCAATTTCAGACGAAAAATTCCCAATCCTGGTCCAAAAAAACTACAAATGTATCAGTTGAATCCATTAAAACAGTTAGAAAACATATTAAAGTGTGCTGATTATTAAGTTTTTATTCCTTGAAGAATGTACAACTTCCTTTCTGAATGATCTTTTTTGCGCACCCGAGTTACTTCCCTTCCCAATATACAGGAGCGAATCCAAATCGATGTGAGTGTGTTCTGCCTGTTGCGGTAAACTGCATTTAAATTCAGTTTTTGCTTAAACATTAATAAAACTATTCATTACTATCATTTGAAGAAATGCTGAGAAGAATTACTGACGATTCAGTCGTTTTTTTGTATGTACCCGAATCGAATTCTGCCAATTATTTTTGGCCATGACTTCTTGCTTTGTACTACAGTAGTGTACAGCCATAGTGTTTTGTGGGGCATTGAGAAGTGGAACACCTTAGGATTAAATTATCTTTCAATGGTCCCTCATACAAATTTGCTACTGCAAAGTTTTGCCTCCTAAGACATATATGTTTAGTTTGCATTTCAGAAATTTATTGAGAAAAGTATTCAATTATCAGTCACTCACAAAAAAACTTTCTAGCCTCTGTTGCAATTTTTTTTCAGAAATTCAATGAGACAAATAATTATTTTCTTCTGTTCTAAGCTCTATTTTAAAACATATAAGTTGGTAGACATTTAATTAGAATCGTCCCACCAATGACTACCCTTGGAGAAAATGAGAAATATATGAAGCTGGTCTGTCATGGTGACTTGTGAATATTTGTTATCATCTAAAATTAGAAAGCATATGATTGGCTGAGACCCGACAATGCTGGGGAGTTTATCGTATGCGTCTGTGCGTTGAGTTTGTTTCAAGTGTAAACTTCAGCCATTGACAGGGTTTTCCGATGGAAAGAAATGAGAACATTTACCTAAATGAATGACATGTTAAAGAAACCTTATATTGAGGATAAAACCCACGGATAACATCCCCAAATTTTCACTTGCAAGAAAATGCTAGTAGAGAAAATGCCACCTTGATAACAGCTTTTTTAACTCGCATTTTGTGAGCATGCCAGCTAAAATTCGAACCCTGCAGGGCTGTAATTCACAAATTGCTTGTCAGAATAGCAAACAGGGATGACCTGCACTGTTTATCTGGTCCTTTTTTGGGCAGGCAACTAGTGTTCGAAATTTTAGAACATCCGACATAGTGTAAACAACACATAAAGTACTTAGTGCTCACTAATAGGAACATGTGCCCGTATTAGGTTTAATAATGTTTTATTTTTCAGAAATTTGGTAAGACTAGTCAGAAACTAGAAGCGGAGGACATGCTGAAGAATGCCAAAAATGCTTCTAAATTTAGGAAATCCTCCGCTAAAGAATCAGAATTCTCAAACCAGTCCTCAGCTGTGAAGAGCAGAAATCAATCGGGGAAGAATAAAATCAAAAATGGTCATAAAGGAGGCTCAGACTTCCGTCAGTTCATCAATGACAATCGCGACGAGCAGGATGACGTTTCTACACCAAACGGGCATAGAGACAGTGTGTTTCCGTTGAGTGATTTGACGTCAAATTTTACGGGGAATGATTTTCTTACCAGTAGGTTTCTTAGTGAATTACCGACGAGCAAACTTAGTTGGAACCTAGATTCACCAGTTGGGAAGACGCCAACAGATTGGGAAGGAACTGATATAGAGGTGAGTGTAAGACCAGAATTTTTCTAGGCGTTGATTATTCAATAAGTATATATTCAATTGTATACTTCTAAGTATTGATATTCATAATGCCTATAATTGTATTCAAAATTCAATTGGTATAATCCAAGTGGGTGTCGAGCGTTGGTTTGTTTTATCTATCGAGGCTATTTGAAAAAGGTTTTCGTTCTAAGGTTAATAAAAGATAAGAAGTTAATTAACTTTGTTCTGTTTCAGCGGATTAATGCTTTTTGACAATCTTCGAAGTTCTTAAAACAATTGTGAAATAACGTAAGGATATCTTAAATCCCCTTCAAATAATGGGATGTTCGGTCAATGCGAAAGTGAGGGTTTCTAGCATTGTCATCGACCGGAAGCATTTTATCAAATACTGTCGATTCTTTAGTATTGCGCCTGCGCAAGACAATGGGGTTTCTCGGCTACATTCGTGATATTGTTCTATTTTAGTAAATGAGAAGTCGTATTAGATTAGAGCACTGTAGATTTTAATTTCTTTTTGCAGAGGCGAGTTGTTTAGAGCGCATTCTTTCTGTATTCTGTTTTAATACTGTTTTTATCGGCACCTTCATTCATTCGGCGGTTCCATGACTTCTATCTGTTATACCTGTTCTCTATTTTAAACTGGGCTTGGCTTTTAAAGCTTCTAATTAGTGATTTATCATCGTAAGGAATGTATCTCTCATATACAAAAGGTTTGCACTATTAAAAATTGAATTAAAATCGGAATCATTAGGCTATATCATATTCCGATAGGGGAACATAATCGGTCAATTAAATATAATATATATTCTTAAGCATTTACAACGGTAACTAGCAGTCTGGCGCAGTTAGTAGAATCGCTGACTCTTAAGACTGATTTTGCTGGTTCGAGACCCGTCGTTGTCACTTATTTTTTTCATGCAAATTATCTTTTTAAATCTATCTTACCTACTATTGATGTACATTTCAGAAGTTTTTGAATTTAAGCACATTTTCTCCCCTTTTTACCAGTTGTAGAAATCGCTGATAATGGATGTATCTGGTGACAAATAGATGGGCCAGATGCAACTCTCTTATCATTAGTCGATTTACAATATTGAATATGCATATGTCACGATAATTAAAATCTAACTTACTTACTTTCACAATAATATAAATATACTGACGGGCTTTAAAAACGCTACTCTAACTTCCAGTTAAATATCTCAAAAGACAGTTGAATGTAAACTTCCTTTGCTTCGATGATGTCATCATGAGGTGGCTTCTTCAGCCAACTCTTAAATTCTAATCGTTTAGCTAAACTCGACGACGTTATAAAGATTTTAAGTCATCGAATGAACTTAAAAAAAGCAAACATGCCATATCACAAACCTGCCAATCAAAATGAATGCATTTTCTTGATGACTAACAAAGTTCACGGCACACATTTGATGCTTCTCGGGTTTCTAGTAGGAGATATTTCACTTATGAAATTTTGTCATATGAAACAGTTGACCCCTATCTTAAATATTTTACATTTTCAATGTTTTTAATTAATTTGAAGTGGACAATTTTTCATGTGTTATTCACAAATGCATACTCTTTAATATGCAATCAAATTGTTTGCTTTGCATTCATTAACGCTGCTATCCTAGTGTAGTGTTTTAAAGCCCGTCAGTATATTTTCACAGGCGATGTTATTCAAAGGTTGTGTATTGCTTACATGTACATGTTATCCTGTCGTAAGCATTCTCTTTCCTGTGTAAATGCACAATCTACTTTGACCATGCTCATTTGCAGGTACAGAAGCTGGGATTTCGCATGATGTACCTTTTCTTTCTTAAAACGGATTTGATTGTTTCGAGATTATCCATCTGGCACCGAGCTTTGAACAGGCACTAGCGAATCAGGCGCAATTTCCATTACATGTATATAATTATATATTTGAACTTTATGTAGCTGGTGAATTAGGGCAGTGCTATGTTAACTGCACATAACTGTTGGTGCAATTTTGGTAGAGGGCATTATGAGGAACATATCTTTGAAATAATGATTATTTGAGTATAGGAGATTCAGCGGATGTGGTTTAAATTGTTTCCATTTTAAGCGCGGGTGGTCATTATTTTCAGTAGAGCATAAACAATTTAGTGCTATTCCATAGAATACATCACAAACTCTTCAGTGATTAACCACACCAGGACCAACGGACAAAGCTCCGGACCGAGAGTCACTAGGGTTAGGTAAAGCCTGTCTTTTTTTTTATATAAACCCTTGCTACAGATCAATCACCACTGTGACAACTGGGTTTTTTTGACGAGTAAGGTAAATATATAGCATTCAAAAGATTCATTGGATGGGGCAATTTTTCCATGGAGCTAAGAACAACATTTTTGGGAACGTTTGTGTGAAATTATTTTTGTTATGGGTCAGTGGTTCAGAATAAGTTGTTGTTTGAAGTTTTATTTTGTATTAGTACTGGTGGCTGGCTATACCGTTCAACTGTCCATATCAGTTTGTGCAATTTTGGTATCTAGGGAGTTTTGAGGAACATTTTCTGTGACATTATTTGGGCCACAGATTCAGTGAGTTGTTTGAATATATAATGGCCATTTGTTGTCAATTGAGCAATTTGGTAGAGGTGTATCATGGGGAACATTTCTGAGTTTGTATCAAAACAGCACGAAGAAATAACTAATAAATTTAAATAACATGTAGCAACGCCTTTATATAACATGTGATAACATGTTATGCTTTTTCTTGTTATTAGTTGATTTACAAAACCCTCCTACTGTAATTTTCCGGAAAGTAGAAAAAATGGTTTAATTTCTAAAACATTTTTTTTTAATTTTATCTGCCGACTCTAAATATTATTTGTCTCATTGAAAAAAAAATTGAGGTTCTGTCTGTGTATTTTAAGAGTGACACTGTTAAATGTGATTGTCCTGTCCAGATTTTTAGGAAAATGATGAAATATTTAAAGATTTAATACAGGCTGTTGGTTTACCTTACTAGTTTTACTGTTTTTAGCTCACCAGAGCAGAAGGTTCAGGGTGAGCTTATAGGATGGGAGTCGAGTGGGCATCCATCCCTCCGTCCGTCCGTCCGTCTGTCTGTCCACACTTTCAAACTTGAATATCTCTGAGATCAGCTGGCTGATCGTAATCAAATTTCATCGGAAGCATCATTGGGGTGGGGGATTGACTAGATTAGGTAATGGGCCAGATCGGATCAGAACTCTGGTTTCCATGGCAACAGATAGCTCTCATAGGGTTATAATGGGGAAAACCTTGTGACCACTCTAACTCCTTCATTTTTGATTGGTTCTTCTTTATTCTTGCAGGTAACGAGGACAACCATAAAATCTTGGATGGGTTCGAAATTAGGCAGTATTTGACAAAGGACTTATTAGTTAGCTGCCCTTGAGCGTTTGGAAAAATCCCCATAGACTTATAATG
Organism: Loripinus fragilis; assembly: GCA_964019695.1. Lineage (NCBI taxonomy): Eukaryota > Metazoa > Mollusca > Bivalvia > Lucinida > Lucinidae > Loripinus > Loripinus fragilis. The sequence continues at coordinate 84,794,313 of OZ026521.1, read as the reverse complement.
GGAGAAAAGTTGTGACCACTCTAGTGCCTTCATTTCCCAATGGATCTTCTTCATTCTTGCAGGTAACAAGGTCATCCATTAAAGCTTGGATGGGTTCAAAATTGGGCCAGATCAGACCTGCGACTGTGGAGTTAGCTGCCCTTGAGCGTCTTAAAAAATCACCATAGACTTATAATGGGAGAATTGTTGTGACCATTCTAGTGCTTTCATTTTATAATAGATCATATTCATTCTTGCATATAAGGACAACCATAAAAGCTTGGATGAGTTTGAATTCAGTCAAGATCCCATCACCTTTTATGGAGTTAGCTGCTCTTGAGCATCTTAAAAATTGATTGATAATGTTGTGACCACTCTAGCGCCATCATTTTTAGCTCACCAGAGCTGAAGGCTCAGGGTGAGCTTATAGTATGGGACTCGAGCCGGCGTCCGTCCGTGCGTCCACACTTTCACACATGAATATCTCTGAAACCAGCCGGCCAATCATAATCAAATTTCATCAGGAGCATCAGTGGGGTGGGGGATTGATTGCATTAGGTTTTGGGTAAGGTCGGATCAGAACTCTGGTTTCCATGGCAACAGATAGCTCACATAGGGTTATAATGGGGAAAATCTTGTGACCACTCTAGCTCCTTCATTTTTGATTTGTTCTTCTTTGTTCTTGCAGGTAACAAGGACAATCATAAAATCACGAATGGGTTCGAAATTCGGCAGGATCCGACCAGGGACTTATGAGTTAGCTGCCCTTGAGCGTCTGGAAAAATCCCCATAGACTTACAATGGGAGAAATGTTGTGACCACTTTAGTACCTTCATTTTTGGACGGATCTTCTTCGTTGTTGCAGATAACAAGACCAACTATAAAAGCTCGAATGAGTTTGAATTTAGGCAGGATTCCATTACTGACTTCGGAGTTAGCTGCCCTTGAGCGTCAGAAAAATAAATGAATAATGTTGTGACCACTCTAGCTCCTTCATTTTTGATTGGATCCACTTCATTCTTGGAGGCAACCAGTAAACCCATAATATCTTGGATGGGTTCGAAATTCAGCAGTATTCGACCAGGGACGTATGAGTTACCTGCCCTTGAGCGTTTGGAAAAATCCCCATAGACTTATAATGGGAGAAATGTTGTGACCACTCTAGTGCTTTCAATTTTGAATGGATCTTCCTCATTCTTGCTACAATAAGGACAACTATTAAAGCTTGGATGAGTTTGAATTAGGGCAAGATTCCATTACTGACTTCCGAGTTAGCTGCCCTTGAGTGCAGAAAAATAAATGAATAATGTTGTGACCACTCTAGCTCCTTCATTTTTGATTAGATCTTCTTCATTCTTGCAGGCAACAAGTTAACCCATAATATCTCGGATTGGTTTGAAATTCAGCAGGATCGGACCAGGGACTTATGAGTTACCTGCCCTTGAGCGTTTGGAAAAATCCCCATAGACTTATAATGGGAGAAATGTTGTGACCACTCTAGTGCTTTCAATTTTGAATGGATCTTCCTCATTGTTGCACACAATAATAACAACTATTAAAGCTTGGATGAGTTTGAATTTCGGCAAGATTCCATTACTAACTTTGGAGTTAGCGGCCCTTGAGGGTCAGAAAAATTAATGAATAATGTTTTGACAACTCTACCTCATTCATTTTTGATTGGATCTTCTTCATTCTTGCAGGCAACAAGTAAACCCATTATATCTTGGATGGGTTCGAAATGCAGCAGTATCCGATCAGGGACTTATGAGTTACCTGCCCTTGAGCGTTTGGAAAAATCCCTATAGACTTTTAATGGGAGAAACGTTGTGACCACTCTAGTGCTTTCAATTTTGAATGGATCTTCTTCATTCTTGCATACAATAAGGACAACTATTAAAGCGTGGGTGAGTTTGAATTTCGTCTAGATCCCATCACCTATTTTGGAGTTAGCTCCCCTTGAGCATCTTAAAAAAAATTGATGGATAATGTTTTGACCGCTCTAGTGTCCACATTTTTAATTGGATCTTCTTAATTCTTTCATCCAACAAGGACACTCATAAAAGCTTGGATGAGTTTGAAAATCTGAATGATCCGACCAAGGACTTATGAGTTAGCTGCCCTTAAGCATCTGGAAAAATCCCCATAGACTAATAATGGGAGAAACGCTGTGACCACTCTAGTGCTTTCAATTTTGAATGGATCATATTCATTCTTGCAGATAAGAAGGACAACTATAAAAGCTTGGATGAGTTTGAATTCAGTCAAGATCCCATCACCTATTATGGAGTTAGCTGCCCTTGAACATCTTAAAAATTGATTGATAATGTTGTGACCACTCTAGCGCCTTCATCTTTTTATTGGATCTTATTCATTCTTTCAGGTAACAAGGACAACCATAAAAGCTTGGATGAGTTAAATTTAAAGTAGAACCAACTTTAGACTTTAACTTCCCCTGAGCATCATAAAAAATCTGCATAGACTTACAATGGGAGATTTGTTGTGACCACTCTAGCACCTTCATTTTTGAATGGATCTTCCTCATTTGTAGGTAACAAGGACTTCCATGAAAGTTTGAATGAGTTTGATTTTCCGCCACACCCATCCACCAGCTACAGAGTTAGCTGCCCGTGAGCATCTAAAATATAACTATATAATGTTGTGACCACTCTAGCACCTTCATTTTTCATTTGATTTTCTTCATCCCTGTAGGTTACCAGGACATACATAAAAAGTATGGATGAGTTTGAATTTCAGTCAGATCCCATAACTGACTACGGAGTTCGCTGCCCTTTAGTATCTGAAGACTGCACTTTCACCAGGTTGCCAATGCAATTTTTATTCAGATCGTTTTAATACTTGCAGATAACTAGAACCGGCATAATATCTTATGTTTTTGAATTAATTCCTGGTCACTGTTTCAAGTTCAGAGTTATCTGCCTTTGAGCATCGTAAATTATGGTGTCTCCAAACATTATGCTGGCTCCATGGTGAGCGATCGTTGCCCATTGGGCTACTTGTTTTCTGGAGATATTCAAATAAAGCTCAACTGGTCATTTTCAGAGCTTTTTTCATCCCACTAACCCTAAATCTGATTTTTTATCCCCCGACAAAGTCGGAGGGATATAGTTTTGGCGTCGTCCGTGCGTGCGTCCGTCCGTCCGTCCCGTCCGTCCGTCAGTCCGTCCGTCCGGAACCATATCTCAGTACTAGTCTGCAGCCTGTAATTTCTAAGACCCCTAGAAAATGGTTTTGATGGCATTTTTTGTTAATGCTCGGCATCCATGCTAGAAATACTCTTTGGGGTATGACAAAGTGACCCAGGGTGGATGCCACATCTGAAACTTCGAATTAAGGTCACAGCAAGGTCAAATGTCAAATAGGTGCATTTTCTTATTAGAATCGTCATCAGGTCTTTTTTACATTGCTATAGATGGTATCTAAATCATCCAAATTATGTTTAATATGCTGAAAACTAAAAGTCAGACATAGAAATGTTGAAAAGAATAGTTTGTGGAATATTTTAGCAATTATGGGATAGAAAAATATACTTTCCGCAGAAAAATCAGTGATTTTGGAGTTGATTTTTCATATTCACAGTCTTTTTTTTCAACGACATTTTCAATCATGCCTTAGTTATAGACCACTCACAAGCAATGCTTGTACATTGTATTATTTGATTGGTAATAGGGTCTGCAATATATTTGAATGCTGTTTTATTTAGCCAAAAACACAATAAATGGGGGGGGGGGGGGGGGTAGCGTTTCACAATTCTGGACACAAACTGGCTCTTGGTCATGTGTATGATATGAGGTGTCTGGAAAAAGTACATGCTTTTTTGTTTGTTTGATTTGATCTTTTACATCCCATCAACAATCTTTCAGATATAAAAGGACGGGTCTACCCGGGTTGAACCAGTGCTAACCTGGGATTAATGTGTCTTGCTCAAGGACACAATGCAGTGACGCCAGTGAGCCTCGAACCCGCGGCCCCTCGGTCTCGAGTCAAGCACTCTACCACTGAGTCACTGCACCAGCAAGTTACAGAAGAAGACCCCAATTTGAAATTATGAAATACCACAGATATATTTATCAAGATGTCAATTATTCATTTATGATGTAACGATGCATCTTGATCACAAATTTTGCGTACTCTTTAGATATAACTACCCCACTATTCATATATCCAGTTGATTAATTTGACCATGCCATTCCCAAATTTTGACAAAGGCCCCAAAAAGGTTATTCTTCAGAAAGTTCCTCTGAAGATAACATGATGACAGAACACTCATTTTAAGCCTATTACTAGAACTACTTTATGCTGTCACAAACTCTTAAACTTTTGGCTGATCTGATGAAGACACCTGGTCACGCTGATCCGTTGTAAGGCAAAAACCAAGAGCACGTTGAAAAGATTATTCAAGAGTGGGTGTACTTGTTTCTTAGTCTGCTCTTTGAGGGCATGGATATTTCGGAGAGTTTGATGGAGAACCTGTTGGAACTGTGATGCCATAATGGCTATAAAGACGTAATATATGGTGTGTCAGACCACAAAACGTTTGACACCAAAGCATATAGGTGAGGAGAGAGCTGGTTGATTTACTTTAATTGCCTTAATGATGTATTGTGACTGTTAGTGTTATGTTATCTCTGTCTTCCTCGCAGTGCCTTTGTTTGGCCTGCAATGTGTGATTGTGGTATGTCCTGAAATACCCCCAAAGACAATAGAGTTTCATAAATGAGACATAGTAACTATAAACAATGTGTGACACTCTACAACCCCATGATGTATCCACACACTAAATTTGGGATTCCTACCGCCAATAATATATGAGATGTGCTAGAGGTCAAGTTCAAAAAGACCCCCAACAGTACGGGACACTCTGGCACCCTAGCATGTATCCACAATCTAAATTTGGGATTCCTACCTTAAAACAATACAAGATATAATTATGCTCTAGACACGATTTTTCTTGAAATAGGGTCAGACGACAAGGTCAAAATCACAGTAACCCCAGAAACAATATGTGACACTCTGCGACCCAAAGGTGTATCCACACACTAAATTAAGGATTCCTGTCTCAAATTATATAACAGATATGCTCCGGACACAATTCAGGTTCAGACTGACAGAATGTCAGCTGTGTGTCCGTCTTGCATGGAGCTCATCACCACTTATGGCTGCAAAAATGTGCAGATTCGTCAGATGTAAATGTTGAAGGCTAATCAGATCTGCGTGATAGAATATGCATACGATGCAGTGGGATGTGCCTTTCTTATAGGACTACAAGTTGCCCTTGATGCTTACAACTCTCGGAAGTTAAAGAGCTTGATTTTTGCCTGTATCATGCTGTATGGGTCTAAAATTATATATAGGCACATATTCGAAGCTAGATGTATGGTAAATGAAGTCATACACCAAATTGATACAATGTAGATGTAAATTAGAAATGCCTTGGATAACGTAAAATTATATATAAATCTATAGGGTCATGTTTCATACAATTTACATATATAGTACTATTCGGGGACAATTTTTCATGGGTGCCAAATTGTTCATTAGAATCCCAAAACACCCCCATTCTTCTGAATTGCATGATAGGTGGCCATGGAAACCATTGTAATTTCATATATTCCAAATGAATTTATTTTTATGACAATACTTTTGTCATTAAGGCTACCCTACTAAACAAGTTGCCATACATGAGAAAATGTCCTAGGGGTGTAAGGAAGGTCTTTTTACCACCTCCCCTTCCCCTCTTCCAAGGTTTATAGTTTTATATGACTTTCCTTCATTTTATAAGTTTACACATATAAATTTATGGATATGCAATTGTGACAATTTACAAATAGAACCACTGGATGAATGAAATTGTCCAATTGTATCACTGATGACATAGCAATATGCATCAATGATGATATGCAGATTCAATCTGCTTATTTATGTTTTTAATGATTTCCCTTATTTTTAACGTTTTTATTAATATTTATGAAAAAACAAATTATGTAGATTAGATCATTTGCATTTGCCACAAATTGATAAAAGGTCAATGTCTAAGCTTTAATTTGGTACCAATTTTAGAAGGTTGTGATAAGAAGCAACTGAGATATTATTGATTTTGTAGGTACACCCCCATTCTTGAATCACATTTTAATAGATTCATAAATAGTTTTGCAAATTTGATAAATCAGATATTTTGCATAAGCGACAATGGATGAAAGGCCTCTGTCTAAGTTTTAATTTGACACCATGTTAACAAGTCTAGAACAAGTAGTTGCTAAGATATGAGTAATTTTGTAGGCACATCACCATTCTTGATTTGCATTATGGGTTGCCATGGAAACCATGCATTTTCACATAGCCCAAACAGGTTAATTTTTAGAACTTTATTTTGCATAATGAAAAATTTGGCACTCAAAAAAACTGCCCTGAGGGTGCAAGGTAAGCTTAATTGGCCGGGACTATATTGTTCTTTAATTTGTATTGAGCCTGAATGTTTATAATCATAAATAAGGTATTTTTTTGCAAATGTCAATTTGAAGGCTCTGGCAAGCCTCTGTGCCATTCTATTCTCATGTGCAAGTGATTTTGTTCATATTGGTAGCATTTTGTGATTGAAAAAAATAAAATTACTATATTTAAATGCCATTTTTTCTGAATAATTGCACTTACTTGACCTTTGACCTCACTGTGACCTTAAATCGAAAAATCAGGCTTGATTGTATCGATTCCTGATCTTTGCACCATTACTTACTTTTGGCATCCACCCCTATATTGTTTGTAATAGTCCAAGGAATAATTCTAGCCTGGATGCCGAGCATTAACAAAAAATGCTATCAGGAGTCCTCGTAGAAATTAAAGGCGGCAGACTATACCTATTGGTCAGATTTGATTCATTCTTGGTACAAATGATAAGTACCATGGACTCTCAAACATCCAATAAGTATGGTCAAAATCAACCCCTTAACACTTGAGTTATTGCCCTTGTTTTAGTATAGGCAATTATAAGGCAAAACCTATATTAGCTTTTTTGTGTGATGATCTTCACATTTTATCAAAGCTATTATATTTAACAACTTCTCACTATTTGACCATGATTGCCAAGTGCCTGTAGATAAGCGTGGCAGTGTCAAAGTTTTACCCCACCCCCTTTGACCCCACCTAAGGGGTCAAAGGTCAAATATTTAAATTTCGCAATAACTAAGGCAATTGTTAATATTTTTTGCTGAAATTTTGCATGCAGGCAGAGCAGCAATAGATATGAAACATATCAAACGAGATTTTAGTTTGAAGGCCTGGGTCCGAGCCTGTTGGGTGGACTTAGGGGGTGGGGCCGAGGTCAAAATTAAACTTTTTCAGAATATGGTCATGTTGCATATCAAATTAAAGCTGACGACGCTGGCAGCAACATGGTAGCAAATATTTTGCCCACAGACACACCCTCAACCCAGGGGGTGGGGTCAAAAGGTCAAACTATATCTTTTTCTGAAAGTAGTCATGTTGCATATCAAATTAAAGCTGACAACGCTGGCAGCAACATGGTAGCAAATATTTTGCCCACAGACACACCCTCGACCCAGGGGGTAGGGTCAAAAGGTCAAACTATATCTTTTTCTGAGGGTAGTCATGTTGCATATCAAATTAAAGGGAATTGATCACAGAGCACCATAAAAGCAAATATGCTGTCATTACACACACCAACTACCCCGTGGGGTGGGGTCAAAAGGTCATTTTCTTTTTCTTTTCTTAAAGTGGTCATGTTGCATATCAAATGAAAGTGGAAGAAGTGTAGACCTACATGCAAGGTAACACTTTGAATTTACACACACCCTTGACCTCTGGGGTTGGGTTTAAAGGTCAGATATTGAAATTGTGCAGATGTAAGTATATTTTTTATTAAACTAAGCACTAAAGCATACTTGACAGGTGTTTGTTATGATCTGAATGATACTGAAGGTGAACTAAGACTTAGATAAATGGGATTTATGTTTTGTGATTTACATGTTTCTCTCAAATAACCCTTCGTCAGGGGATATAAATTCGTCGAATTTGTCTTGTTCCCATGGAAATCAACTAATAAAAAAATTCTGGGCTAACTGTTCAGTTGTAGGTTACAGAAAATGTTCTAAAATTCCGAACACTTTTCTCTTTCTGTTTTCAAATATAATGTTTATTTTCAGGGCTGGAACTCACAAAATGCTTGTTAGACAATGTCAGAATGGCAAACTGGGTAGACCCTGATCAGACTGCTTCTTCGATCAGACTGCTTCTTCAGCAGTCTGATCTAGGTCTGCATTGTTTGTCTCTGCCTTTTTGGGCAGGCAACTAGTGTTCCAAATTTTAGAATATTTATTGTTAGCTAATCTGAGCACATTTGCTGTGATACTCATTGAAATGATCTCATCTCAGATCTCTAGCTAAGAGTGTGTAATAAAAATTATTTTTCTTGTATCTCAACCAAACATTTGAGCACCCAAAACTTACGTTAATAAATATCAACATTTTTTAACTCAAATTTTTTTTTTGGGTTTACCAATACCTATGTTGTCTACTTTATAGTAGTCTTTGCTAACTGCATATCTGTACAAAGTGAAGATTACTCAGACTGGTTTGATGGCCAGATATAAACTCCTTTCAGTAATTCTGTTGTAACGGTGTTTAGAAGTTCCTGCTTTTATTCTTAATTTTAGGTCCTACATCACTATGAGAAAGTTAATCGTGTAGACCTCCCCTAATTTCTCCAACTGGTTCTGTACCAGTTTGAGCTTCTGGCTAATCGCTGATATTTTGGGGAAAAATCAAGAAATTCAGAAATGCGTCCACAGACTAAGTCCAGTTGACGATGATTGCCACATAAAATACATCACTATTCATTGATACGCTTCAAGACTCTATGGTCTATTTAAAATACAACACACCCTTTACTCGAATATTAAATGATTTGGAGGATGGGTGTGCTAATGATGAATCTTTCTGTTTTAGTTCATGAAAATGACGGTTCCCCACATCTACATCTATACTCTAAATACTACCTATTACATGTAAGTGCAAGGAGAAAAGCCATTGAGATCTACAAATGTGATAATAAGTTTTCAATTGCAGGCGCGTCCTTCACAGGTATTGTCAAGAATGCTAGTGAGCCACCGTTGTGACATCACATATGCTGGAACTGCTTCAAATTGCCGCCTGAAATACAGGTAGACCATGTGCATGTACACATGTAAACATTTATATGTTATGTACTTGCTATTTGACCCCCCCCCCACCCCCCCTGCACTCGCGACAGGGGAATAACAAAGATTTTGACATTTACCTCTGCAAAGCTCGGATATATGCCCTGCACTAGGAGGACATTTTAAAAGTCGAACGCCCATCAACACATGCCCAGGAGTCACCTCAGTTTTGGTGGGCTCAAAGCCTGGCATATCTGTCGCCGTCACTGCCGACACTGACATGAGTCCCTATATGCCCATGAGACCATGGTTGCATTACTCAAAGATGGATTGAACATATCCAAAATTGGTATCTCGTTTGAACTGCATGCTCCCGTTGCTATAGTAATAGAAAATATTTTTCTCATCAAATGCACTGACCTGTTTTGTTATTTGGCTATCGCAGAATCTCGAGCTGTACTGTGGCCGGACAGACAGACATACAGACAGACATGCAGTGGGATGGAGGGTTAACCTTATAGAGAGTTGACGTTATAGTTTCTTTGTTTCACCGGTCTAGAAATAAAACGTTTTTAATAATTTTGTTGTTTTCTTAGTTCAAGTCTTTGCTCATGGCTTATGTGCCTAGATTTTAGATGATGATTTGCTAAGCTTATATGATCGATATGGCATTCTACTGGTTTTTCTTTGCAAACAACATAGGGGGGTGGGGGGATAAAAAACTTGATACTTTTCTTCTATATCCATTTATTCTCTCTCCATTTCCCTGAACTTGAACATGATTGAAATGTTGTTCACACACCCGTTTTATACATCCTCGGGTGACCAAACTGAGCCACGCTAAGCTTTGTCGGTAATTCTTATTATAAAATAAATGAAGCATGCACAATTAAATATGCTTACCTTAATTATACATCATTTTTGCATTCGACCGCGATAAATTCTTACTCCGATCCAACATCTTACTATGACACGAGAAGCTTATGTAAACGTGGTAAATTGATGTCCGCCATTTTGGGTGTGACCTACTTCTGCCAGGTGAGTGACGTCACACTATTCCCACGGAAAAACTCAAAATTAAGGCCAAGCATAATTTTAATATTGGGTTTTAACAACATTCAACTTTCATAAAATACAAAATTGGGAAAAAAAGAAGCGTTTCAATGTGTAAAAGCAAAGTATCTATATGCACTCTACCGGACAGCCTGTCTCTCAAAGTGGTGTGGGGTATGTTGTACAGTTTTGCAGCTTTGCTCACTGGCATTTTATTTTCTACACACTGAAAGTAGGCACTTGTCAGTGCATCATGGGTGTAGACCTTTTTGGGGTTCTGAAATCTGTTCTGGTGCAAGAATTTGTTGAGGTTTTGTCTCAAAAAACGGGCAAGAAACACACACAAAAAACGTCATAAAAATGTGTTCTATTCTAAGACCCCAAGCTACAAAAAATCAATATTAAAATAGCTTGGCCTAATAATTTTGTTACGCTACAACGTGACTTTCATTCATAAAATGTCAACATTGCAGACGACCGGCTTCAATTTTGCCCAAACTTCGGAATTTTAGAAAATCACGTGAGTTATGAAGGGGCATTTTTGGACATAAGTAAAAGTGAGTAAAATAAGCTTTCTAAAGTTAAATATGCTGTACCTAACTGTTTGCGCCTCATTTTGACAGGATCATCTTTTCCTAGCAGTGTTTACACTTCCGTTAAAAAATTCCCACGGTCACTCTCGCGCGCACTAGAGATTTCGCGATATTACAGAGTAAACAACAAACATGGCGGACGTATGGAGCTGGCGATTGTAGGGTATTTGACGATACAACTGACTTGTCGGGCACGGAATTATTGCAATGCTTCTAGTTATACGGTGGGTAGTCACACTTGATGATTTCCCACAAACTTCTCAGCCACTGAAATGACCACTCCCAAATATTATAATGATACTGTTGGTGTTTCCATATTTGTTCATGAAGTGTGTTTCACGGATGTCAAATTGTCTTAATCTGTGGGTGTGTTTTTCAATTTCTTGATTTTTCCCAAGATATCAGGACTTTGCCAGGATCTCGCACATGCACAGGACCTGCTGGAGACATTAGGGGAGGTCTACACCAGTAACTTTCTCATAGTGATGTAGAATCTAAAATTACTTATAAAAGTAGAAACTTTGAAAAACTGTTACAACAGAATTTCTGAATGGAGGTAAGGTCTGTCCTAGACCAGCATGCTAATTTGTTTGGTCCAATGAGATGAAAAAATCTCTAAGAAAGACAACTTTTGGAACATTTTTTTAAAATTTTGATACAGTTGTCTTTGTAATCCTTTTGAACTGGGCATTCACCCAACATGGCAAGAGTTTTGGCTGCCCACATGACTATACTCTGGGTGCTTAGCTACACATAGAGCACAAAGAGAAGTCTGAACAGACTGGGCAGATGGTCAGGTTGGTTCGAGTCTTCATTGGTCACACATGCCACTTTGTTCTGTTCTTTATGAGGAGGCTCTTAATGTCTCGTATCCATATGGGCCAGCACGAGATGTTGGCATATGTGCAAAAGCAAAATAAGAAAGACAACAAGGATCAGGAATAGGTACAATCAAGTACCACACCTGTCCCAGGATACCAAATGAGAAAGTAACAAAATCACGATAAACAACACAAACAAGCCCCAAGAGGTCAGCCCTTTCCCTTCAGGTGACCACAAGGAAGCAATGAACAGATGCGAAAGCATGACAAACATAAGACATAAATAACGCAAATGATCCAGAAAAGAAATACCGCCTTTAACCCTTTTTAGACAAATGGAATTTTCCATAAAACTACATGCAATAATTAAAGTTAGGATGCTCCATTGTATACTGGGTATATTGAATGGTCACAAGCTATAATTTCAAAAAAAATTGTATTTCTTTCTTTGAAGATTGATTTTGTCTTAGCAAACAGTGTGGACCCGGATGAAATGTCACACTATGTGTTTGCCTAAGTAGCTGTTTAGAGGCTTACGGTCTCCAATGGGTTAACCCTTTACTCCACAATAGCGCCTTTTGATGCCTTTGAAATATCATGTATTTGAAAATATTATGGAAAATGGAGCATTTGCATAATATTTTCAAAAGTATTCAAAACTTAACTTAAAATTTTCTTGATTTCTTTCAATGTTGTCTAAAAAAAGAAAATGATGTCATGATCTAAAATTAGTCTATGGAGTAAAGGGTTTAACACTCATGGTTGGGTATCCAGGCCAGTAAAATATGTGTAAAACGGCCGCTCAAAAATAGCCAAAACAAAGATCTTAATGACAAATGGTAGCTTAATGAAGGTCAAAAGTAAGGGGGTCTTGAAAATCAATTTTCGGTCTTTTTGAGAGTGGCCGTTTTATAGGGGTGACTATTGCGGCCAAACTGACATTTGCGATAGTACATGTATTGACATTGCAAGAAGTACCATTGCGACACTATTACTATTGTGGACTACCATTGCAATACTATTGTGATACTATTGTCTGAAACATTTTATGCTTGTTTGAAGGAGAAAATTAAGAATACAGTTTATTCCCCAATAAAGAATCATTAAGGATTCTATTCTTGACAATTTGCGTTTGTAACTGCCAACTGATTTGAAACAATACACAAATAATACATCAATCATACCTCATACAACCCATGTAAGCTTAATATTAAAAAGCTTTGATTAACAGAACTTAACTTAACAACTTATAACTCCAGTAAAGAACCACATTCCCCAGTAAAGAATCACCTGAAAACAGTCCAGTCCCAAGGTGAAAATGGATTAAGCATCACATTAAAAATATAGTGATCTAAAGTTTCAACCCAAAAGAACATAATTCAAGTAGTTTAGGTCATTCTTATACAGTTTTAACACAAAAGTTTTGTTCAAATTTAATAAGTGCTCATTATAAACTACAATATTTGTAAATTTGTATGAGTTCTGACACCAGAAGTATATTTTTGTTCAATGTTCAATACAATCTGCTTTATATGCTTTCAGGTAGTAACAAACTTTTATTTGATGAGTAAACTCTATGTTAGGATGCATACTTTCTTTCTCTGTCACCACCAACTCAGTATCGGTCATCAGAAGACACATTCAAAAATAAGTGATTCTTTACTGGCAACTGTATAGTGTCCAAGATTATACTGTCAGTTGTTAAATTTCCTGGCAGCTGGAAGCCATTTTTTATATGTAAGTCTGATATCATAGGTTATGTCCATGACATAGTTTTGGAATCACCTTGTTTCCTTTCAACTGAACAATTATTATTTTTTTGAAATCTTGGCATTCAAAACCAGGCTTAAAATTGCTTTACTGACAATATACTACAACACATTTTAGCCAACTTAAGACGTAATTTTAAGGAATTCAAAAGAAACTAATTATGTTCTGCATCCCTAATGATTTCCCTTTCTAACAATACAAAAGGTTTGGCTTTGCTTCATCAAGTGGAAGAAATATATGGGAAAGTTTAAACAAATGATTCTTTATTGGAGACGGTTCTCTATTGGGGAATAAACTGTATAGTAGGACTTTTCTGTACGTACAGGTAACCAGTTTTCGTATGGAAACAACAGAAAAATTTCAGCATATTGTCAAACATCGATTATCTTGCTGAAATGAATGGGATGCAACAACATATACATCCTATTGCCATTTAACTTTGTTTTTGTGTCCAACCAAACAACTTTAAAGTGAAAAATCCCTATGTCTAAAAACTATTGAAACTATTGTGATAGTGAAAAGACTATTGCTGATACTATTGACATTGCCACTTTCCTATCGATTCAGTAACATTGCCTAGGTTACTATTGCGATATATCGATAGTCCAATGTATTGTTCCATCCCTACCATTTTACAAAGGTTTTACTGTACTTCCATACTTTAGGTAAGTGAGAAATTGTCTGGGAAGGTTCTGGGGAGATTGCGCTTATGAGCGGGCTTCTCAGAGCCTTAGCTGTTCACCAATGTGATATTACCAAGATCTTGTGTGCTGGCGGATATCTCTTGATTATGAGTGCAGAAATATTCCTAGGATGGGATAAACCTATTTTGTGAGAATACTAATAGAGATATGCTAAAACAGATTTTAATTGAAAAAGGTTCACCCAATTAACAACCCACGCATAGGGAATGGACTCGTTCAATTGATAAGGATTGAAAAGCCCATTTAGTTTAATTGGGATGATATAAGTTTTTCTCTAAAGTGGGTATTTAGGATTCTCTGTTCCATCAAATTTTCCAGATATCCAATTTAATTTTTCAGATGTTCCATCAAGATAGTGAATTTTACTTGCAAATTTTATGAATGTAAGATGGATAATTGGTTCGTTCTTTGGGCCCTTTATTATTATACCTGCTTTTTTCTTTAGGAAAAAAAAAGAATTATTAATTTTGTATCAAAGTCAGTCCACTGTCCGCCTGTGCGTATGTATGTCCGTCTGTCACGTTTCTTGTAAATTTATCTCCTCCTAAACCTGCTGTACGTAGCAATTTCAAATTTTGCAGGTGCATACATTGTAGGTCACATGTTGTAGAGGGTACTGTGCAACATTTGTGTGACCTTCACCCCAAGGTCAAGGGTAAAATAATGTAATTTCTTGTAAATGCACCTCCTCCTATACCATTGGACGTAGCAACTTCAAACTTTGCAGGTGCATAGGTCACATGATGTAGAGGCCTGAGGGTACTAGCAACATTTTGTGTGACCTTATCTGTCTCTAAGGTCAAGGTCAAATAATGTTTTTTCTTGTAAATGCATCTCCTCCTTAACCGTTGGATGTAACATCTTCAAACTTTAAATTGCAGGTGCATAGATCACATGATGTAGAGAGCACCCAGGGTAACATTTCCTGTGACCTTGTCCCCAAGGTCAAAGGTTAAATGATGTATTTTTCTTGTAAATGCATCAGAGTCTGAGGTAAAAAAAAAGAGGATATTTGCAATGGTGTACCATTGACTGCAGTCTCATTTTGAGTTAGGAATATCCCCTGGAGCAAGCAGAATTTTTTTTATCTTATTTCTAAAAGGAAATATTTGTTTTTGGTACTCTTTTTCTCAAAGAAAACATGGTTTTGTGTCTACACAATGACTTGTACATTCTCTGTCTGGGAAATTATGGTACAGTAAAACCTTTGTAAAACGGCCACTCTCAAAAAGACCAAAAAAATGGTTTTCAAGACCGATTATCGCTTAATGCAGGTCAAAAGTATTGCAGGGAGCATTCAGCAATACTTTCAACCTTCATTAAGCTATTATCGCTTAATGCAGGTTAGTATTCAGCAATACTTTCGCCCCCATTAAGCTACCAGTTGTCATTAAGACCTTTGTTTTGTCTATTTTGGAGTAGCCGTTTTACACAGGTTTTACTGTATATGCGTATTGTCTGTTTGTTTGATTTTATTTTTTACGTCTCATCAACAATCTTTCAGTTATAAAGGGACAGGTCTCCCTGGGTTGAACCAGTACTAAGCTAGGATTAATGTTCTTGCTCAAGGACACAAGGCAGTGATACCGGTAAGACTCATACCTGAGGCCCCACAGTCTCGAGTCAAGCACTCTACCAATGAGCCACTGCGCTCACATTGTTTCCTTAGATTTCTCACTTTTGCTGATTTCAAAGTTCAACCGAAATCGACTTTAAGGGCTGTTTCACATATACACCGAATCAGAACGGAAACCGAACCGAAACCGTAACGGCCACTGAATTGCATCGTTTCGTTTTCGGCAGACCTTTCACATATGAACCGAATCCGTGGACGAAATCTAAGAAAATGTCTGTATAATTTGGACTTATTTCCCTCTCAGATAGCAGAAATACCTTTACAATACAAATTGCTCCATATCACTGCATTAAGTTCGTGGTCTTTATAGTCGCTCTGGGTATTGTCCCACAAAAGTCTGTAGTAACCGGTATTGAGCTAGTAAAATAATTGCACAATTGTCTCGCTGGACAATCCATCAATGGTTTTCATGATTACTAAGTTATATACAACGCACGTGGTTGTGTATGTGCAGATTTTATTAAAATTACCTGTCGTGTTTGCTGAAATTCGGCCACCGAAACCGAAAAAAATAAAATCAAAATCGTGCAAGTTTTCGGTTCGGCGTTCAGTTTCGGTTCGGTTTCGGCGCATATGTGAAAGCGCCCATAGGGTTTAAGGCATTTTAATTTTTCGGTTCGGTTTCGGTTCGGTTTCGGTGTGTATGTGAAATGGCCTTAAGACAATATACTCTTCCAAAATTTAAAAATGGTAGAACCCACCTAAAAAACTAAGGGGTGAAATGTTATAGTGAATATGGTAATTGAAAGTAGACATAGATTAAATTTCTTAGGATGATATCCATTTACCGATATTGATTTATTGTAAATTGTTTATTTATCGTAGATCCAGTTGACTTCACTTGATTAACTTTCTCAATAGTATAAATACCCATAAATATTACCATTCTAAAAAGTTCTTTAGATGCACCTGAAATGCCACACTTCAATTTTGCCATTGTCCTTTTGAAAATTTATTCGCCATAATGAGCGCTGATTTCTAACGAATTCCATGTCCAATGGTGACTGAGGCTAAATTGAAATAGTGTGAATCGTGATCAACTGGCTTCAGAAGCCAGTTGATCAGGATTTACACTGTTATCATAAAAATGTTTCGCCAGGGGTTCAGCAATGCAAGATCTCAAGCTGAGCATTTAAATGTGGTTGAGAGAGAATTGCTTAACATTTACTGCATCAAATAAGACTGCGGCTGAAGACACATTAAATATATCTTTTTTGATTTTCAGGGAATATACCATTTGAAAATCTGTGGGAGCACAGTGGCTCAGTGGTAGAGTGCTTGACTTGAGACCGAGGGGCAACAGGTTCGAACCTCACTGGCGTCCCTGTGTTGTGTTCTTGAGCAATCAATGCACATTTATCTTTGCTTAGTACTGGTTCAATCCAGGAAGACCCGTCCCGGCATAACTGAAAAATTGTTGACTGGAACGTAAAGAATCAATCAAAAAAAAAAAATGAAAATCTATGTGAATCATCAGTTGAGAGATCACATGATGTGTCACATGGAATTTCAAGTTTTTTAATAGCTAGACCTGCTGGGCTATAATGGGCTTATTAATGACTTTTGCAAAAAAATTTTGCGCTGTCCATTAGTATACATTCAAATTAACAGGGTAAACTTAGACATATCCTGTTTTGAAAAAAAGTGTAGGTATGGATCAGCTGGCGAAAACAGTTTAGATCCAGATCAGCTGGCTTCTCAGAAGCCAGC
>OZ026521.1:84710296-84776854 GCA_964019695.1 Loripinus fragilis | reverse complement strand
CTATGTACATGTATAATAGTATTTCATGTACAAATCATATACTTTAATGTTCAGATTATTTTCATGCCCTACTTTTAACGAAAATTTACTATATTGGATATCATAACCGTAAACTATTTCTAAAAATTATCTAGTCATTATACAAAAGAGTTATTATCTGTTTGAAAACACATTACTTTTATGTGATATTATCAGATTATGTTCTTATAAAACCATGTACATGTACATGAAACTCAATTATGTAGATCACACCACCATATCTAAATTATCAGGCATGGTATAGGTTTAAGGTTAGGATAAGGGCTTGCGAGGTTAAAGTTTAGCCTAAGGGCTGGTCTAACAAAAAAGCCAACCCTTCTTCTGCACACTGTAAAACCATGCGCGGATCCAGAGGCGGTCCAGACCCCCCGCCCTCTAAAAAATCACAAAGCTATGGGATTTCAAATCAATACTGGTCCGGATCCCCTGAAAAATCACAAAGCTACCAAGCCCGCATTAAATGTTGGGCCATCATAGGCCCGCCAGCAAACTACCATTTCAATGGCCTTTCACTGGCGAGCCTATAATGGCCCGCTTTGAGTGGTATTTTGATCCCCTCTCCCCTCATCATTTTTTGGAACTCGGGATCTGTTCAATATCAGCTATTATACAGAGTTATATCTGTTTTCGAAATTTCTACACTTTGAAGAAATAGTTCGTGTTAAAATGGCTGTTTGCTTTGAAATGATAGTGAGTGAAACATAAACCACAGTGCAGTTATTCAAAAATGTGTCTTTTGTTGCCGATTTTCATTCGAAAGTTGAAATTCTACTGAGTTAATGGTGTTTTTGCGAACTGAGAAGCTCATGTGTCACTTTTTAACGGTTATTCGGTTATTTCAGGAACAGTAACTCTTATTAAATTGTTTTCTATGAATGGACACTGCATACTAGCGTGATGCGCGTATGAATATCGCTGTTAATCGGGTCAACCACGCCTCGTAGTGTATTCCAATGAATGGAAATAAGCCGTTTCATGATAAAACCTGCCTTTCAGAATTTTAAAAGACTACTCTGTTTAATACAGGGGCTATAGTTAGTTCTCAGAAATTTAATGTTGCAAGTTGAGCTATCATACCTTACATGTATAACCAACAGCAGTGTGCACGTGCTGGTCATTGCATAAGGATATATCTCAGTCACGAATACATGTCATAAACTGAATGACCTGGCGCTTTCACATCGTTCCTTGATTAGATTTCTTGTAAATGTTATAGTATTTGGGCCAGCTCATTTAATGTATCACACCCTTTGAACATGTTAGCGCAGCCATCCACTATATTTCGGTCTCTGTATTCTTCCTGCGTGTACGCTGTTCATAGAAACATAAATGCGGCAGATACCATAATGAATTTAACATGCGTGAAGTAATCATGCATGCACATCCATCAAGTGGGTCTATGCACCTAATTTTCGGCCCATATGTTCGTCCAAATGGTGCCTGCTTAAGTCGTCTGCTGCACATAGTTGATAACTTTATTTGCTTATGTTAGTACAGAGGCAAACTCCAAGTGTTCAAGGGCGGACTTGATTTAGCAATTTTTAGAGTACTCGGCGTACGCCAGAACAGCCACATAAACAACTGAAACTGGGCACTTTGGAGTACTCCGGAATAAATCAAGCGATACAAAATATTCCGCGCATGCAGGCAATGATCCGCCATCTTTTTTTGAACAGGTCACGTGACTGTTCTGTCTGCACCACCTTGGAAGACGGAGTACTCCGGCGTACGCCAGCACAGATTTTCCAGTGGACTTGATTTCTGTTCTGCCTGTTCGGAGTGGAAGGAGTAAAGAGAACAGCTAAATCAAGTCTGCCCAAAGTGTTTAATAGAGTCGGATCTGGAATGCTCTCTTTTCAGTACATATTTTTGTCCACAAACATTATTTGCCCGATTGTTGTTAGTTATTTCCGTGTAAGTGTTCTTGCTAGTATGCACGCATGTGCAGTCTGTTCTTGAGCTTTCGGTACTCGGCCTGGGTAGTGTTTAATCATTCATTCTACGTTAACTTGGCCAATTGTGAAATCAGAAAAGTTGAAAATCGAATACTTTAGATTTGATAAATGAAGTTTGTATATGACAAAATAACGTTTTAATATAAGGAAAAAACGTCAGTGTACCCAAATAAAGCTTTTTTGAAAGAAAAATATTGACGTAAACAGGTGTGCTATCTACACAACGTAAGATACGTTACAGTATATATAAGGATAAATTACTCAGTGTAGTTGAATATTAGAGAATGCAAACTATGTGTTTTAAATACCCTCGTGAATAATGTATAGCTATATAATAAGTGTTTAACAATAGTGGTCTTCATCATGTCGTACTGCGCAAGAAGATTCAATGTCAAATTGAAAGAAAATCTTTTTATTAACATTATCTCTTTTTTTAATCGATAAAAATCAAATATCCCTTTAAACACATGACATTTTCGTATTATTTCTAAGTTGCAATGTTATATGATTATATGGATTTGGTTTCATACACACTATGTATTCTATATAACCACAATAAGCATTCTGAAAAACAGACCATTTTGTAACGTATCTTACGCATATGGAGTCTCATCTGTTCATACAATGTACATCCACTTTATGACATACCCTGAATCATCCTATTTGATTAAATTGACTATTAGTTAGTCTAGTACAAGAAATATTTATCCTATATATAGTAAAACAATCAATTCAAAACCAGCAGCGCATATAAAACAGATAGGGTGCATAATTGCAGAGTAAAAGCGGTATTTATAGAAAATGATGTAAAATATTATCAGTTATCCTTGTGAATCAGACCAAACACAAACTAATTCATAAACTATTATTAAACTATCCAAAGTCAAACAATTAAACCAATCATTCCAACGGTCATTCCAGCAAGTGTCTACAAAGGGATTGTAACGTATCTTATACTTTCAGCTCAAATGTCCCTTTGATTACTTCAATATCAGATTTTGATACCCTAAACTGACGCTGTCGCTTTCCAGTTGCAACATGTTTGACAATACTACACATAACTTCACCATGAGTCGCAAATTAAGGACATTATTATCAGACGTTGAGTTATATTTGCAACTACATTTAAATAGCCTATTTTACTCTCTTTAAAAACTAACATGAAATACAAAAGATTTGTATGAAGAAATTTGGTTATTTTCATTTCACTGAAAAGGAAATAGTGTGACAAAAGCCAACATCACTTTTAACCAGCCATGACATTTTTTGCGTCAATATTTTTTAAGTTGTGACCTCAGATGACGGGAAGCGCTGATTTCATAATATACGTTACAAAAACATAAGATACGTTATGCAAAATAATCTGAACTCAAAGCCCCCAGTATACTATTTTTTTAAATAAAATATTCACATGTGCTGTTAATTCAATTTTATAACAAAATATGACTGATTAAATCTTGCTGTGACAAAAAATTTCACTTTTGTTTTCAATAAGATACGTGACTTTTCATAAGATACGTTACGCTGAAAGGATCTGTTTTAGACAATGTTTTCTTTTTTCAAATTGACCAAAAGGTCATTTGTTTGGCTAATTGTTTTTTAGACTTTCATATTTCAAATAGTTTGAAATACTTCATATTGTACAATATAATATTTTCAACGATATTGTACCTTTGTTTCTCAAAGATCTGTGATTTTGTAAAATTCAAAAGTTCCAAATTGTCCGGCTTCATAACCTTAAGCTATGAATAAAAAAAGTGCCCAGTGCTTCCGCTGACAATATAAATAACATAGCACATGTGAATACAGGGGTACACTTGATTTATCAGCATAGAGATGCAGCCTTCTAATCGAGCGTCACGTATCTTATTTTAACGTATCTTATTCCAATAAAATGTTTAAGTCAATTTTAGCCAGGTTTAACTAGTATTCCATGAATGCTTTATTACTTTCCCTTAAGTAAACATTCGGCAGTATTGTGCGGGCAAGAGTTATGGTAAAGCTTTATAATGGACTAGAGTGCAGTCGAAAAACACTGTCACGTATCTTACCAAAAAATTTGGTGTTTTTGTATCCTGGATGAAACCTTTGTATTTGTTTTTATTAAGATAAATCACAGAACGGTTTTGTGGTTTAAATCTTTTAAACTGATATATTTGCATCTAACATAATCAGTTGCATACTAAAAATAAACAGAATTTGGAAATGCTAAGACCAAGAAAAAGACTGTAACGTATCTTACTTTAAAAATAGGGACAAGTTATTATAATTTTTCATCAAAATTTCTATATCTGAAAAAGGTAAAGAGTATCAACAGTCAATTTAATCGTATCTTAGGTTTACACAAAAAAAATCTTTTTTTTATAAAATACATGCTAATGGGCCTATAAAATAACTACTTTTGAAGAACATAAACCAGGGACACGAGAATTTGGTAGATTAAGAAGCATTGTATATTAAAAAAATACATTTTTCTATTCATAATCTAAACTTTTTTATGTAAGAAACCTCAAACAGGTATTAGATGAGTTAAACAAAACCCAATTCCTTAACATATCATGCAATAAGAATATTTTACAAGCGTGGGACAGTGTATTTTCATATTTTAACCATTTAACGTAGAATGAATGTAATGCAGACGGATCTTTGGAAATTTATATAAAAAATAAATAAATAAAAGAAAGTCAGCACCTATTTGTGTACACAATAATTATTTCAGAAAAGAGCCCAGTTTTGTTTGGTTATTTTGTACTAGTGAACGCTCTTGCGAGAATGCACGCATGTACGATTTCGTGGAAAAATCAATGCAGTCGGAACTTTGGCAAGTTTATAAAACAATCAGATCCTATCAGAATATGCCGAAACGACCCACCCTAAAACCAGGCCGAAAACGACCCAGCCGAAACTACCCACGGCCGGAAAACTATGTTTAACGAATGTGCTACATCCGCTTTCCAGCGTCAAGGCAGTGACCGATAAATAGGTCACTGGTCATTGCTACCACGTCGTGCAACAGAACCCAAAGCGGCTTCTTTGATCTTAAACATTGCTATCAGCGAGCCTCTGCTGATAACATAAGCAGAAAGTTTGGTCCCAGATCTGGTCCGACGAAGAGTCTAAAATTGATCAAACCTGACGGTTTTCCTGACTTTTATCATACATTTGAATCTACATGTAAAAACAAAGGCGCCGATGGGACTGCGCGGGCGCTCAGGGTGGTCCCTGCCTTTAACAAAGTCGGGGTTCTTGCGGCTTTAAACATTATGTAGGCGTCTGGTAAATAAAGCAAATTTCGATAATCTCAAGGTCTATTCTGTTTTCAAATACAGAGCCAAAAACCATGCTCTATAAATTCCTTACAAGCGTATATGAGCAGTTAAAGGCCTCAACTTAAACGGTAAGATTTGCCTTATGCGATTCTGTCTTATAAGACTCCTTCTTTGATTAAATACCTGGAGATAGTTTCATCACGGAGGGAGGTTTCATTGTTGTTTATGTAAAAATGATCGATTGATTGATTGAGTGAATAATTGATTGATTGTGTTTGTGTACAGCATTCGGTTTGTTGATACATGTACTCACATGTAGCTTGTGATGTAATAAAAAAACGAACTCTTTATCTGCTAAAGCCGAGTTCATTGATATGGCACTTAATGTCATATCTTTTCTTGTTTAAAAAGTTGTCAGAGCTGAACCCCCTCTGACAAAACCTTCTGGTTCCACGCATGAAAACTATACGTGTAAAGAGACGGAGGTCAGCTACTACTGTCTGGTATTCATTAATCGTTAAAATGGTGATCATTCTTTATTTTTAGGACCTAATTATTCTCTTAGCATTATTTTTCTTTTCTCTTTATTCTATGCTCATTGTTAAATACATCATATAACTTCATTAGACCCTCTGTTTACTGTCATTAAAGCCGTAATAAAAAACAACAAACAGGGATGAAAGGCTTTATCTGACGTGAATAGGTTAACACACACACACACACACGCACGCACGCACGCACGCACAAACACACCTTAAAACGCCACCGCAGTACAAAAATATGGTAGTGGGGTGGAGGTAGTTGAGGGTAGGGAGACTGGAACACATTTTAGTGGAAATATTTCATTTTAGTGGCCATAAATACGCTTTACATCCACGGTTGCTGCTCATGCAAATAGAGGTTCCTGTAATGTAGTGAATGCATCTTCACAGAATAACAATTAAAAGTGTTAAGAACGGGCTAACTCATGATCTTATCATATTGAGAGAACGTGAAAAACGTAAAATTGTGCGAATTTTTTTATCTTTTTAAATTTTGTTTCAAATTATTTCTTCTGGTGTGTTATTATAATAAATAATGAAATGTCGTGTAATTCCGAATATAATGCAGATAATAACTTATTTTGAAAACGGTTTAGTACAAAAACGGAACCACGTATCCTATATTAATATAAGGTCCGTAAATTGACTTAGCTACGTTAAACATATTTAAAAAGTAAGTGAGTATGACCAGGAAAATTCCAGTTTTCATTTGTATTATGTCATTTTTGATCTAGTGATGCTGTTATGCATGCGAGGAGATGTTTGCTCGATTTCTGGATGTGCTATTGTTGTAGTGAATGTATTTGCTGTGCTCTTTTGTCATGATTTAACAACAGCAGATTCTAGGGTGAAGGTTTGTCGTCGGTTATATGCATTTAAGCCCCCAGTGGCGTAGGCTTCGGTCCGTTCTAAGGCAGTTATTCTGTTGTTGTTGTTGTTGTTGTTTAATGTTTTGCGGGTTCTGTGTTGGTCCTTGTTTTGTTATACATTACTTAGTGTTCTTTGTAGCTTTGCAATCATCTTGACCAGGCCTCGAGGTTATAAAGATTGAGTTCATTCTCAGACTCAAAATAAAGTTCAATGATTGGCTGCTTGCGGACACGTGTCCGCAAGCAGCCAATCATTGCCCATTATTTTATCTGCTTTACTTTAATATTGTCTTCCTGATATGTTGTGACTGTTAGTGTTCTGTGTCTTTGGTTGGTCTGCATTGTGTGATTGTGGTATTTCCTGAGCCTATTTCCTGATATACTCACTTAAGTGAAAAAACGTTGAAAAAAAAAACAAACTTTTTGTGGCTTTTCCATGGGTAGAAACCAGTACTGGGCCGGGAGGGTTTATGATTTGTGTGTTTATTATATGACGGGAACTCCCGAAGGCTCAACCGAAAGTGGTAACGTTGAAATGGGTAAATAGATTGTGTCTGTCTTATATAGACAACAGCGAGTTGTTGTAAATATTGACGTCGCGTCAGATGTTGGTGTTAATTTTTAAAACGTAGGGGTCCTCTCTATTGAAAGTTCTCTATTTCACTTATTCCATTATACATTTTTACAAACTAAACATCAAAGAAAAGGTTATTAATTATATTTTACATTGATAAAAAACGAAAGACAAATTAAGATACAAAGAAAAAGTTATCGCTAACATGTTCCGTATAAATTGCCGATTTTTTGCATGTAGAAACGTACGGAAGCGTATATACGCCACCACTTGCTACTTAAATCCGTCAGAAAAAGGCTGGTTTTCGCGCTAAATATTTTATTTTTTCTCGCGTTAATATCAACCTTTTCGATATGTTTAACTTGAAAAAGCGAATAAAAAACACGACACGATGCATAAAGTTATTGCAATGTGCTATTAATATGTCGCATTGTCTTGATATTTTCGTTTATTGTTACATTATTATTACTCTTTCGAGAAAATGATTATGTAATTCGAAAAGAAATCGCTACTTAACAATTCATTAAAGCTCTTTGTGAGAAGAGTTTTAGCTGTCTACGCCATACCTTTAGTACTCGGAGGTTGTTGAAGACACGAGGTCTGACGATGGTCGAAAAAAGGACTTTTTCTGTTACAAAAGGTAAGTATTTAATTATTTCAAAGTGTTTTTATAGTATATATCTCATAATGTAGAGAAGGTGACTACTGTACAGTATAATATATATATTAACTGTGTAAATCACAGATTTTAGATAACTGTTTTGCCTCCACGTGCCACGTGGCGTGGTTGTTTGAATTGGGTTGGTTGTGGAAAGTTTCAACGGTATGTGCCAGTGAGTGTCTTTATAATTGTGACTAGAAGTCACCTTGACTAGCACAAGGTGCCTTGCTGGAAGGCTTTTTTCAACCGTAATTTTTACACTCCGTAAATTTCAGGCGAAGAATTGGTACCAATCCTCACATCGCGTGAATAATTGGTACCAATACGTCACCGATTTCATACCAATATTTTTCATGTGTGAGAGAAATATGCACGTAGTCAAATTTCATGTGGCAATCATGCAAATTCCTCACATCGATAAAGTACCCCACAAAGCTGCTGCATTCTATATTGGCACGCATACCATAGTTAGAAGTCACAGGCAACTATATATCAAAATGAGATTCTTCACATGTGTGAATTATTGGTACCAATTCTTCTCTTAGTGAGGAATTGGTGCCAATTTTTCTCATGCGTGAGGTACTGGTACCAATTTTTTACATGTAAGAGGAATTAGTACCAATTCTACACATGTAAGATGAATTGGTAGCAATTTTTCACACATGAAAGAGGAATTAGTACCAATTATTCAAACAAGAATTCCGAGATAAGGATGTGTTGCCTTGCCAAACAGAAGTCAAACAAGGTAAATATGTCAAATTTATATCCTGGGCAATGGGCAATTTTAGAAAACTTATAAATCACAAAACATAAATCCCATTTCTCCAGCCCCATTAGTTCACCTTGGGTGGGGGCGTGTCTGCGAGCAAAATATTTGTTTCCATGTTGCTGCATTCATGATTCCCTTTAATTTGATATGCAACATGACAATGTTCTGAAAAAGTTGACTTTTGACCTATTGGCCGGGTCAGGGACATGGGGGTCTGCAGGCAAAATAGTTGCTACCATGTTGCTGCATTTCGTGATTCCATTTAATTGGATATGCAACATGACCATGTTCTGAAAAAGCTGAATTTTGACCTATTGACCCGGTCAGGGGTGAGTGTATGTGTGTGTGGGGGGATTTGCGGACAAAATGTTGCTACCATGTTGCTGCATTTCGTGATTCCATTTAATTTGATATGCAACATGACAATGTTCTGAAAAAGTTGAATTTTGACCTATTGTCCCATCCCTAGGGTTCTGGGGGAGGGGGTATGCGGGCAAAATATGTTCTACCATGTTGCTGTATTCGTGATTCTCTTTAATTTGATATGCACCGTGACCATATTCTGAAAATGTTGAACCTTCACCTATTGACCCCATCCCCAGGGTCGGGGATGACTGCGGGCAAAATATTTGCTACCATGTTGTTGCATTTGTGAATATCTTTAATTTGATATATAACGTGACCATGTTCTGAAAAAGTTGACCTTTGACCAAGTGACTCCAATCCCCAGGGTCGGGGGTGGGGTAGTTGGGTAGGGGTCTGCGGGCAAAATATTTGCTTCCATGCTGCTGCATTTAGTGATTCCTTTTAAATTGATATGCAACATGACCATGTTCTGAAAAAGTTGAATTTTGACCTATTGACCCCATCCCAAGGGTCCAGGGTGTCCGGGGGCAAAATATTTGCTACCATGTTGCTGCATTTGTGATTCTCTTTAATTTGATAAGTTACATGACCATGTACTGAAAAAAAACTGATTTTTTACCTACTGATCCCATCCACAGGGTCGGGGGTGTAGGTGGGGGGGGGGGGTCTGCGGGCAAAATATTTGCTAACACGTTGCTGCATTCATGATTCTCTTTAATTTTGATATGCAACATGACCATGTTCTGAAAAAGTTGAATTTTGACCTTCTGACCCCATCCCCAGGGTCGGGGCGAGGGGGTAGGCATCTCCGGGCAAATATTTGCTACCTTGCTGCTGCATTTTCTGATTTCCTTTAAATTGATATTCAATGTGACCATGTTCAGAAAAAGGTAAATTTTGACCTATTTGCCCAATCCCCAGGGTCAGGGTGTCTGCGAGCAAAATATTTGGTACTATGTTGCTGCATTCGTGATTCTCTTTAATTTGATATGCAACATGACCATGTTCTAAAAAAGTTGAATTTTGAACTTTTGACCCCATCCCTAAGTCCCAGGGGTACAGACAAAGGCCTTCCATCGAAAATCACGTTTGATATGTTTCGTATTTTTTGTACCTCTGTATGAATGCGAAATTTCCGTAAAAATATTGACACCTCACTGAGTTATAGCGAAATTTATATATTCGACCTTTGACCCCAACTAAGGGGTCAGGGGGTGGGGTAAATGTTTCATCACTGTCATGCTTATCTACAGGCACTTGGTAACCATGGCCCATAGCGAGAAGTTGTCAGATATTATAGGTTTGGAGAAATGTGAAACCACAAAAAAGGCCAATATAGCTTTTGCATTAGCTTTAACCTAAGTCAAAAGAGGGCCATAACTCAGTCAAAAATTTGCAAATGACCTCTAATTTCAAATTGACAATTTAGCTAAAATCTAAGTCAAAAAGGGCCATAACTCAGTGAACATTTTGAGGATTACCCCCTTATCAAACTTGACCTGTATTTTATGATGCCTGACTCTTTTGTAAAGTTTATATGAAATTGATGCACACCTTCAAGAGTTTTCGATCGGAAATAAAAAGTGTGACGCCACGGACGACGATGACGCCGCCATCTGAGTCATGATTCCTATGTGTCAGCCTTGCTTTGCAGGAGGCACAATAAAATCCAGGTCACAGATGTGACGAATACTTAGCAATTCTTTCCATGCCAGAAAGTATCAATAAATTCTTCACATGTATGAGGATTTTGTACCATTTTTCACTTGTATGAGGATTTGCTGCCGATTTTTCGTGTCTGAGAAAAAAAGTAACACAAGTTCTTCACAAGTGTGACACATACAAACCTTTTTATATTCACACGTTAGAAAGCACCCAAAATGTATTATCGTTGACCATACGTGATGATAAATTTAAAGTTCAACAAGGCTATCTTTGAATAGAGCTACTCCGTAGCTGTATTTGAAGGAAGCCTACAAATACAGCTTCTGCGTAGCCTAAGAATACACCTACTGTAGCGTTCGAATAAACCATAGCTGTATATATATCTAGAAGCATAACAAATTTTAACCGAATACAGCTATCTTACTCTTACTTTAATCAAAACTCATAGCAGCTATTCTGTGGGACAATGTTGCTTTGGTTACAGCATTCCCCAAACCTATAAACTTTTTGTTCTTTCCCTTTATCCATATACTGCCTGAAGACCTCACAAGTATTATCGTCAGGTATACTTTGTACACACTGGGTAGCGAGATGAAAGAACGTAAGAAGGCAAAGATCATAAATCAATATATACGCCTGACCAAGGGAACCACATGAAAAATTGACAAAACACAAAAAATTCACATACAAGCAAACTAAGAGATTAGCCATTTCCAAGCAGGTTCCCACGAAATGCAATGAACCGACAAGAAAGCATGACAAGCACGATGCATAAATAACAAAAATGATCCACAAAAGAAGCACCAACTTTGAACGGTCAGGAAAACTATTTTTACTGCAGGGCTTAAACAAGTTTAACAGTACCAACCCCTTAGTTCTAAAGTGGAACAAGACACAGAGATGTTTGGTTTGCATGAAATACCTCAAACTTATCCATAAATTTTCTTCTAAAACATATAAATTAAGATTTAAAAAAGGAGTTAAAGCAAACATAAGGACTCAACAGTACATACAACTGAATACCGGAGCAAAAGAAATCCAATAGTAAAACCCCCGTGGGTCTGACAATAGCCAAAGCGTCAGGCCCCAACCATCTCATCCATATATAAGTTCTTAAGTCCGAACTGTCATAAAGGCGTACACGAAACCATATCTAAATTAACACAGTGTTCTTTAACCTGCACAATGGGTGTCTTTCCCTGCACAGGGGTGTCCTCTTAACGAGTCGAAGGACGGTACGCTTTTCTAGTGTAAAGTATAGCTAACATACGTTATATAAATATATTATGCAATAGGTTTAATAGTTGCACTTTTTCGAATTTAGCTACTCAAACGCATCGGCTTATCAAGTATCTCAATTTGAAGGTAGCCATTTTCGGTACGACGGTGCCTAATTTAAAGTGTATCTTATTTTCCCCATATGCTATTGGTACTTAAAAGAACCGCATTAATGACAAAAAGTTTTAAATCTAATTCTAGTATAGTGGCCATATTGGATATTGTCATTTGGCCGAATAAAAACTACCAGATGACCTGATGCCCAAAAATATCAGCTTGATGTGTCAATATGAAACATTATACAGATGACCACCATGGTGATCGCATTTTTGATGTTACATCTTTGAACCCCTATAATATCTAGATGCAACTAACAAAAATGCCAGCATTATACAACTGAAAATTGGGGAATAAAATATGAAAATCGATTGTCTTTCAAAATGACCACCATGGCAATTATTTTGTGAAACCGTTATCGTTAAATTATATTTTTATATATAAGTCCTTCCAATATTATATCTTGCTCCAGTTCAGTCAAAATATTTTTACTGGTTCAGAAGACAGGACAGACAATGTGCCGGTTCAGTCTTAATATTTTTATTGGTCCAGAAGACAGAACAGACAAGGCTATTCTATAGATTTAAATGAGTCTGGCGACCTTGTAAACTAGGTCAAAGTCACCAAAATGTAATCAGCCATTATGCCCTCTCAATGGTATATCTTTACCAGTATGGTCTGAATCTATTCATTGGTTCAGAAGAGCGAGTTCCTTAGAGGCTTATTCATATAGCTACATTTGTATATAACCCTGGTGACTTCGAATATTAGGTCAATGTCATGAAAATATAATAATTCCTTTCAATTGGCCTAAGTAAATATCTATGCACGTTTGGTTGAAATACATCAAACGGTTCAGCTACACTCACGCTGACAGGATCTTTACCATTTTCAAAGTTGGACAGGATTCCCACTAAACGATGATCTACTGTGTATTTAAGTGTCTGTCAGTGCAAGGGTCTCGGACTGATGGGAGGCATTGATACTATGAATACATTTTCTCATGTTTTACCCATGTTGTGATACCTTAATATTCACATTTTGCTTATACTTGTGCATGCTAATACGACTTGTGCTTGCACATGTTATATGATGTTTCTGAAATAAAATAATAAATAAAAAATAACTCTTAAATTAGTAAAACAAAGGCTTATTTGATACTACTAAATTGTTGTTGTATTTTGTAGGCGATTGACGTTGTGCTTACTATTGGTAGTGAGGATGCAGTGTTTCCAGAGCCTGGTAAAATACAAGTATAACAGATTTTGTTTGGTACTATTTTGAACAAGGCTACATCAATACAGACATCCTGTATATCAATCGGTGTCAGAACATTACAACAACGAATATCAACAAGACACAATTCGTGTTGCTGACAATGTCAAAGTTCCATCACAGCTGCTGTATCAAAAATAATGAAATTGCACAGTTTTGTTTATGTTTGTCAAGGTTGTTGATCTTTATGGATACACTATGTGGTGTGAGAGTACAACAGAAAACAGCAAGACTTATTTTGAAGACAATGGATCCTGATGGTGAACGACTTTGTAGTATTCACAAACAAAGTAGGCGTGGTTCCGATTTCTTGGTACATATGGATAGTTATTACAATCTCCTACCATAAGAGTTTCCCATTCCTGGTGCTAAAGATGAGTTCTCCAAGGATATACTCTGGGGCTAAGACTTTTAACACCAAAATAATCCCAAGTATGTGGCAGGACTGTATTACGATTACAAGCACACAAAGCAAATCAGGAGAATTCCAAGGATGATAAGAAGAGAGGCTGGCACAGAAAACCCGCTTGTGAAAGACATTCGAATTCTACTAAGATATCAACATGATGATAAAGATGCAGGATCAAGAATCTTTTCTTTATGTCGTTCTTCTGCAAATCAGCTAAAAGAAGCATTGTGGAGCTGTG
The DNA here is from genome assembly GCA_964019695.1 of Loripinus fragilis. NCBI lineage: Eukaryota > Metazoa > Mollusca > Bivalvia > Lucinida > Lucinidae > Loripinus > Loripinus fragilis. The sequence continues at coordinate 84,762,888 of OZ026521.1, read as the reverse complement.
TAATGCGCATTTTAGAAGACAAATCTGGTAGTGCTAGCTACGACCATCATTGCTTGGTCTCTCAAATGTTATACAAAATCACTTAGACATTTTCTGTCGTTACAGGAACTGCCACAGAATCAGTGCCAAGAACAGCAGTGACGCACTGTCTGGAACACAAGATGTTACATATCATTAATTCATTGTACTTTGCCCTAGTGACTACTTTCACAGTACAATCGTGTACAGTGGGTGAATGGTATGAGTCAATTATATGCGTGATGATCAGTATTGATGTGCTGTCTCATACAATAACTGTGATTATCAATATAAGGGCGAAACGCAGAAGTATCAGAGATGGTTCTACTTCCTCAGTCGTCAGAGGATAATGATTTGCTTTTTAAGGCATTGCTTGCACAGTTTTAGGAAACAAGCCAGTACCTTATAAATCCAGCAGGATTGTATGTCATCTATGTAGCGTATTTATCTATTTTGCGTTTCTATGATAAAGGTATAGGTTATATTTTGTATAGGTTATATACTATACATTCTCAGCTCCATTGTAAATATTTTATAACCAGTGCATAACATAGTATAACTTATATAGCCCTGACCCAGCTATTTCCTATGGTTGTGGCACACTAGATTTAGATTTTGAAACATATATTGTGTTGCTTTTTATTGAACTTTCGGAATAGAAGGGTTTCGGTAAACAATTATTGGTCTGAGAAAAAATAGTTTGACCATTTTTTAAGCTCAAATAAAATAAATAATCTAAGATGTATATTGTTACTCAGTTTCCTTAAAATCGAACATGTAATTGTGTAGACATGGTTTCTATGAAGTTATCATCATGTGATGCAAATGACCCTCCATGTACATCATAGATCCGATTCAATTGAATGGGCCAAAGAGCTCAGAATGTTCATTGAATAGACTGTCATTTCTATTCTAGCCATGTATGCGTTCAGATTTTAATGCATTACACTAAGCATTCAGTTAAGACTCAGACAACCAGTGCATTCACGATCTGACAGGAGTCTTTGGTGTTACGCGATTCTCATAGCTGAAATTCTTAGCTTTCTTTCTACAGGCAACAAAGGCTCTCCTGATTAGACTATGTAAATGCCTATACTGAGCATATGGGACAAGTCTCTTTGTGCAAAAACATAGGTTTTCTTCAATTTATGGTTTTGCTCACACGTCAAAAATGCTTCTGATACTTTATTGATATATGAGATAAGAACACAGTTAACAAACATCATATAGCCTTGGCTTAAGAAAAACTGTCTTTAAGGTTCCTGACAATGTCATGAGTCATTAAAAATAAGGACGGGTTCCTGTCAATGTCATGAGTCATTAAAAATAAGTCCTTTGACAGAAATTTCTGAAAAAAGATTCTGCGACCGTTTCTGAAGTACGCTTAAGTTATAAACTCTAATTTATAGAGGCAAACATTGAGTAAGACTTGAAAATGCCACAATCACACACTGTATATCAAACCAGGGTAATGTGACGTCAAGATGACAATTTAAGTAAAGCAGCCAACTCTCTCTTCCCAAAAGTAGAAAGGCACTGAATACTGCGCAACATGGTTCAAGGAAGGGTATTTATCTTTTCCCCGCCATTCAGGAAATTGCCATCTCTAAGCTTATATTCTAGCATATATGTTCTTTTAAAGCATATACCCAGTATTTCGCGAACAATTTATCAGCACAAACTGTTTGGACCCATGAGAAAATCCATAGGACCAGTTGGTAAAGTGTGCCTTTCCATCTGCACTTTTCGGAGGATGGGCTGTCTCGGATTAAGAATAACGTTATCCACCATAAGATAATTTTTATAATGTGACCATCCAAGGTCGTACATGTGATACATAGCCTATTGTCATCTTCACCCCATACGCAATTATTGTGAGAGATATGAACATCAATGAGTCTAAAAGGAAAATGAGATCACCTTACGAGTTTCAGACAGATTTTAAGCATATCTGACATAACAATTGACCGCAAGGTCATATTGGTAATCTGAATAGCATTCATTGTGCCAAATATTTTAATATTTAAAATACCCTGAATCTAAAAATGAAGATATAACTTTATTTGACCTTTTCATTTGGCCCCGAGGTCATATAAGTGACCAAAATAACATGGGTAAGAAAGGAGGCAAAGATCAGCAATCGATACAATCAAGTACTACACCTAAATAACATATTGCCATCTTCATCCCTAGGCAATAGTTGTTCCAGATATGAACATCACCTTATAAAAATGAATAAGGAGTCCACAGTACGAGCATCAGTGACTGACAATGAGCGACTGCACCACTGGTGCCCAACTCCTTCACAAATGTCTAAAAAAATCACCATTAGGTCATCATGAAACAATTTGGACAGGTAACAGAAGGAGACAGTTAAATTTAATATAACTGCTATAAATGTCAAATATATGCTTTAGTTGTTTAAATAGTGCAAGATGTATTTCCCACTTCGAATTTCTTAGTTGTTTATCGTTTCTGATGAAAACAACAACAACGCCAACTGCATTTTTTAAAACAGCATTGTGATGCTTTGGACAGCGATCAGAGTTTTGTTATCACTGTCTTTTTAAGACAATGCCAAAGATTGGATTTGATATAGTCATGGTCTGGCTAAGATAGTCACAGTATGGCTAAGACAGATTCACTGCAGAGTTAATCCAGTTTTTCACTACATATGTTTTACATTGATCCTTTTCTCATGATTTTGAGTTGACTGACTCAATACTTAATGGCTTTATTGTATAATCCGCTTAACTGGGTCCCGAACTGGGGACATAAGTTATTTGTTAATACCCAGATTTTATGCTGTAGAACGCAACCTCTCGAGCTGGCATCAGAAAACCATAACATTTTCAAGCATTTTTACATTTCTTAATGCAATAATCAGATAACAGTGATGAAAAGTAGTAGGTGAGTATAAACATGCTTTACTGCTACAAAAACATCTTATAGGCCCCTGGGGGTTCTGAAAATCCTTGCTTTACACTCTCAGGTTTCAGCGCCACTTTTGGGGCCCACCAGATGTAAATGCATAGAAAATCATGTTTGACCCCTACATAATTATACCTCAAGTGAAATCCCATACAAACTTCCATAGATGAGCCACTGATATGGCTTTGAGGAATCTTGCCATCCCCACCCCCTGACAAAATATTAGTCTGTACGATCATTTACTTCTCCCTAACAATTTTGCTACTACTTTAGCAGTGGCAGTTCAGCTGCCACCACATTGGATGTAAAGTTACACCCTTTTTTACATCGCCCCCTGCCGAATAAGATGATATATTTGCTGTGGCTAGCCTACACTTTTTGGGCTGATTCAGCCAACCCTTCACTTCTCACAGATACACGCTAAGTACAAATTCTCTTGAGTAGAGTTGTCCTGATTTCAAATAATTTTAGGTGATGAATTGCCAGGATTTAAGATTCAAAGGTTTGTGTGTTTTGGGTCAAAAAATAAATTAACCTGTTTACGTGGATTACAGCAAATAGCATCTGCTCTATGTAATTGCTGAAATAATCAGGCTGCGTCTACAACTTGCACAAGTCAGTATTGTAAGTACATGTACATGTAGAATCTACATGCAATGATGCATCTTAAATGCTGTCTGCTGAATATCACTGATAAATGCAGCAGACACCATTTTAAGATGTATTATTGCAGGCGCTATAAGGATTAACTTATCAAGGATGAATGACAAATACATACTGATCTGTTGTCCATCTTGATAATTTACCACTGAAGGAACAATGAAAGGACCTCGGACAGTCTTAATGAAGGATTGCCTATAAAAATCGCCAGAAAAAAGTTTCAAAGAAAACGATAGTTTTTCCATCAAAATGATAGTAGGTCCAAATCTCGAATTATCCGCAAAAGTGTTTTTCTCATTGGACAAGTAACTATTCAAAAATATGGGTTGAAAACCCTGTTTTTGCTATTCAACATAAAGAAAATAGAAAAGGTTTTACTGAAGTGCTTTCCCCCCCGGTGACCAAACTAATCCTTTTGCATAGTGTTGTAGTTTTACATTTCACACATCATATAAAAATGGCATAATTGGTCACGGGGGGAACGATGTTAAAATGCTCAAAACACTTTATTATAAAAACTAATTAGAAACTTATTTTGTAAAAACCTGTAGGTAAATATCAATTTGCAATGGCATATATCAGGGCTTTAGTTATGAGTGCTTACAAAGAAATTAATTGGCTCATTTCTCAAATAAACCATTATGTTGTAAAAACTTTACTATAAAAACGTATTAGGAACTTATTTTGCACAAACCTGTAGGTAAATATCAATTTACAATGGCATGTATCCAGGGCTTTAGTTATGATTGTGTACCAAGTAATTAATTGTCTTATTTTTCAACCAAAACATATGTTGTGGATACTCAAAAGAACCGTCGCATTGAGACGGTTCTTTTAAGTACCAAATTATAGGTTAAATCTGATGATAAAGAAAATATTTGAAAAAAAATAAGCTTAAAAATTGCGTTTATCTAGACTCAGATATATATATATATATATATATATATATATATATATATATATATATATATATATATATATATATATATATATATATATATATATATATATATATATATATATACACAGTATGCAGGTATGATACACCTCAGTGAACATGTCAGATACACAACAGGTAATTGTCAAAAGTTATGGACAGCATACTTATTTAGAAGAAGGATGAAATCTTCTCAACCTGAATTTTATGCAAATGCATCACTTTCGTCTCAAGTTTTATTCCCCAAACATTATATTTTCATGTATTTAAGTGAATACCCGGCGAATTTTTGACTTTCTGTGAAATAAAATTTTGTCACAAAAATTCCCACCCCCTTAACCCTAATTTCCTGGCATAATTATGCAATATTTTAAAATATTTTTATTTTGCTTGGTCCACTAAATGTAAGAGTTTGATTTAAGCACAAAAATATAGCTGTCAAATATGCCTTATCCTAGCCACAGGTTGTCAAAATTTGGGCAGATTGAATAGGAGACTGTCCTTTCTGGTAATGGATTAGTTTCCCATGATACAACATTTCAAATAGTTGTACAAGCAATATTCTAAACATAATTCAATAATAAAGCAAAGCATGGGCGGATTCATGTTGAACATTACAACCTGTCATTGTTGTAGCTACCTATGGACCAGAACAATCAAACAGAACATAGATAACAAACAGTGGAAAGTCTACACCAGTAGCAGAGAAAGTTCAGATGCCACACCATTGGATGTAAAGTTCACTAATTTTACAGCGTATATAGATTTTAGCTATTTATACTCCCACATTTATGCCGAGGGGTTTATATTTTTCATCTTTCCGTTAATCCGTTTGTCTGTTGGTAATTTGTTCATTCGCTCTTAACAATGACAACGTTTTTGATTAAATTTTCTCCAGTGATGTTATCTCAGTAACCATTGATCAGAAAGCACTGGTATTTGAAACGTAGTTAACCTGGAGGGTTGACATTTACTTCATGACGTCAGACCCCAGGGTCCTTGCCCTTCTGTGAGACTGGAGGTCAAAATATAGGACATCTTTAAAAAAAGTATGACGAGTGGTACATATCTCTGTAAACCCATATCAGAAATCATTCATATTTGGACAATAGTAACCCTGTATCATTGGCATTTTCTTCGTGCTTCCAGATATAAGGGTCCCTGTCCCTTTGGTGAGACTGGAGGTAAAAATCTAGGACATCTTTAAAAGCTGATTTGTTTCTTTTCTGACTTACACAGATATCTAACCTACCATTTGTTAGAAAGCATTCGTGCAGTGGACAATTGGTACCATTTATAATTGACTTTGACTTGACGGATTCAGAGCCTTGGGTTGATGCCCCAGGGTGGGGTTAGAGGACATAATCTAGATCATCTTATTTTTTTCTTTTATAGAATCATGTGTTGAACAATAGATACTAATGAAGACTGACTATCTCTGTGTGACCTCACACGTTTGGGTTCATGACACAGAGTGGGGCTTGAGGTCAACATTAATGTCACCTTTAAAGTGCTATTTTATTTTTTTCTGACTTATGCATATATTTTACCAACCATTGATTAGAAAGCATTCATGCCCACCCCCTGAGGCTAAACCAGGGTAGGGGGAGTTCACAATCTAGGACACCCTTGAGAAAGTTTTTTTTTATTTTTCATCTTACCCCCAATAAACATTTATGGGCATTTGATATCTTTTATGACAGGCTTCAACTGGGCAGCTTCAAACTCTTTGGTTCTCGTCCTGAGGTGGGTTTGAGGTCAAATTTAATGTCAATGACATCTTAAAGATCTTTTGTATGTAGTCATTTGAATTTAACAACCTGCGTTTTTCAGGCTGACTTTCTCTCCGCTATATCAGTCCTCGTAATTTATGACCCAGGGTAGGGCTAGAGGTCAAATCTTGGACATATTTAAAAAGTGCTAGTTTATTTTACTGCTTTGTGTAATTGACAATATTCATATTTGGTATCATGCATGGCTGACTTCCACTTTACTACTTTAGATACATGGTTACTTGCAAGAGTTCAAAATCTAGGACGTCTTTAGATTTTGGGGGCATGGGGGAGTTTGGACTGAGACAGAAAGGACATCAGCTAGGGATATACATGCCTCTCAAAACACTTTTTCAAGTAATTGATCCTCTGACGAAAAATTGCTTGATATTTTGGCTTTTTGTGCTCCGTCCTTCTACCCCATTAGCCCGTCCACGGCTACATCACTTTAAATTATTGTTTAGAAATTTTATGCAACTTTATGAGATTCTTTGTGAAGAAACTGGAAAATTGGTGGTCCAAACATTTATTTCTCAAATCATTTTTGCTGTCTTTGAATTTATGTGAGTCGCGCATTCCTGTTCGTTATTATATTGAGTCACCTAATCCCATCCCACCACATGGAGTACAATACTGTCCATTTATTGTAATGTACACTAACACTGCTTTACAAAAATGCAAAAACATTTTGCATAGAATTGCATGCTTTTGATATTGTGTTTTTAAGGGGTAGGATGTTTCTATACCAGACTATAAAATCCCCATTTATACCAAAGTAAGAGAGAAGGCAAAGATCAGGAATGTATATGATCAAGTACCTCACTTATCACAGGACACCATATGGGAAAAAGACAAAAGCACAAGAATCATCCCATATAAGAGAACGAAGATGTTAACACTTTCCCAACAGGTGACAACAAGGCTGCAATTAAAATATATCACAGAAGGCAATGACAAACACAAGAATTACCACCTTGGAACGGTCGGAAAGAAAATTACTGGAGAGCTTTAACTAATTTCATGGTGTCAGCCTTTCCCTTTGTTTTGGTGATTCAAGACACATAGCAGTTTGGTTTGTATTAACTATCCCTAACTTATCCATGAACTATCTCCTAGAACATATAACTCAAGGTATAAAAAGGAAATAAAACAAAAAGGACTCAACAGTACATAAAACTGAATACAAGAGCAAAATAAACCAACAGTTCAACCTCAGTTGGATTGACAACAGACGTTGCATCAGGTCTCAACCATCCCATCTATAGATAAATCTTTAAAGTCTTTGAAATATTAGATAAACTTTAAGCTAGATTTTCCAATGTGACCAGTTTGTTGACATATACACTACTTCACCTCATAATTTAATTTAATGCGACATGGAAAGTCAAATATACCCTGCAGAATTTTTCAGTTTCATAAAACCAATACCATTAATACTGAAGCCTCGTTTTTTACTTACATTTGACCAAAATTTAGGATAAGCGGGACGATTATGATTTTGAAATTGTCAGTTTCCCATTTTAGATGGTGATGTTCCTAGCTCGACATCCTATGGAGGTTATATTTCTCAACTCATCCGATTTGCTAGAGCTTGCTCTGTTACTGCTTTCAACACTCGCAATTTACTGTTAACTCAGAAACTTCTTAATCAAGGTAATATGTCTCATAAACTTCGCAAAACTTTTTCAAAATTTTACCAATGATGCTATGATTTGGTGTATAAATTCAATATTGGACTTAAATCTCTCTTCAGAACCAGAGTTTTACGGCGACTTAGTGTATTAATGAATGGAAATTGTTGACTCTAATAATTGTTTAATGCAGTTTGTTAAAATGATTTCTCATTATAAGATTTGTTATAAAATAAATGCATTGCGCCGGACTGCATGCTTGGTGGCAAACCCAATCACCGTTAGCAACATTGCTTTCCTCTTTAATTTTAATGCTGGCGGGTTGACCTAAGATTCTATGAAGGTTTTGATTTAAAGTAAGTAAGGGTGCAAAGATCAGGAATCAATATAATCAAGTACCACACCTGACCCAGGATACCAATGGGAAAGTGACAAACTCACAGTTAGACACCACAAATGAGAGCCAAGAGGTCAGCCCTTTCCCAGCAGGTGACCAAAAAGCACATATAAACAGACGCACACAAAGACATAGCAAACACAAGACAGAATAAAAGCATAAAAGATCCACAAAAGAAGTACCGACTTGGAACGGTCAGTAAATAGTTTACTGGAGGGCTTTAACCGGTTTAACGGCGCCAACCTCACCCTTAATTCAGATATGGATCAAGACACATAGATGTTTGGTTTGCATGAAAGACTCCTAACTTATCAATGCATCATCTCCTAAAACATATAAATCAAGATATAACTTATTTAAAGATGAGAGAGTTAGGGCCTGATGCTTTGTCTGTGGTTGGGCCCACCTGCATCTAACGATTGTAATTATTTTGCTTCAGTATTCAGATGAATATACTGTTGAGTTATTATCTTTGTTTCATCTCTTTTTTTAATCTTGATTTATATTTACTAAGAGACGATACATCGATCAGTTACGGATCTTTCACGCAAACCAAGCATTATTTGTCTTGATCCATATCTAAAAAAGGGTGCAGTTGGCGCCTTCAAACATGTTTGGGCACTCCAGTAACTTTTACTGACCATTCTAAGAAGGTGCTTCTTTTGTTGATCCTTTTTTGCTATTTGTGTTTCATGCCTAAGGAGGGGCTGACCTCTTTTGTGTGTGATGTTTTCTTTAGTTTTTGACACTTCTCATATGGAAAGATCTTTTAATTAGACCAATAAGTTTATCTTAAATCAAATTTTGAGTCAACTCATTTATACAGAATGTATTTTCCCATCCTTATCGATTGGACCAGTCCATTTCCGTTGCAATGGTTGTTGGATGTTATTTTCATCTTTATTCAATTTCTAATATAATATTCTGTAAGCAAATAGTTTAAAAGCAACAAGGACGGCATAGATCAGAAAACGATACAATCAAGCACCACACCTGACCCAGGATACCAGATTGGAAAGTAACAAAAATACAATAAACATCACCAAGAAGAGCCAAGAGGTCAGTCCTTTTCCCAGCAGGTGAACAAAATGCAGCAATGAATAGACGCGAAAGCATGAGAAACATAAGAAACAAAAACACAAATGATCCACGAAAGAAGTACCGCCTTGGAATGGTGATAAAACCCTGAGCTGATGCTCCTGTATGCGTCGTTTGATCTGGGTAGAGACTGTTTGCCTATGTCCCACCAAAAGGTCGCATTGTGTATATGTTGTAAGTAATGTAAAGAGTGGAAAAAATCATATGCAGACAATCTGATCGCAGTGCTTTAAATTTCTATTTTACTTAACCAGAATTTTTAATAGAACAAAATAGATTGTAACCAGATCTTTCATACTTTTTTCGCAGTATTATTACATGCTTTTTGATAGTATTGGAATCAATATTCACATAGGTATTGGTAATGATTTTATTAAAATTATACATAGTATATCTAATAGATTTATTTTATTTATGACTAATGTTTAGGAATTTCTGTATAATTAAAGAAATTTGGAACAAAGGAAATCAAGGATCCAATCATTTTAAAGATACTATGTAAATCAAAAAACTTCAAACTTTTGTTAATGAATGGAATTATAATAAAGTGGCATTTATTGATGACCTCTGAATCGATATAAGGACAAAGAAAATGCTGAACATAACATAACACCTTGACAAAAGGGCTTCGTTTTATGATTTGTTAGCTATATTGTAAATTTATTAGCCTCTAACTCTAAATTGCGTAAAACTGAGCAAGGTAAATAACTAAGAAATGAATGTAAACTATGGTGACCGTCCTTATCCAAAACAACTGAAAGATATTTCAGAGAAGTATCAATGCTTTCTTATGCACATAATTTACACTAAACGTTGCTGTTTTTTTTCTTCGTTAACCATGAGATCTAACTTAACGCTTCTTACGTTCAAAAGAGAAAGAACATCAAAATCGGACATTTTTGAAATATTATATTTTTGGCATAGATGTATTTTATGATTAAAACCCAACGGAAAATGTGATTGCCATCATTTTTTCCAATTTAACTCAGTTTCGAGTTTTTATATTTAATTTAGATGAAGAATTTGGATCATAAATGATGTTTCAGTTTTCAACTTTGCTAGGTGAATGGCCTGTTTGGTATAAATGTCAATACAGAAAAGTGTCAATTTTTAGGCATTTTCATCTTAATAAAGTACTCATGAAATCTAGTCTTTAAGGATCGACCAGACTGCCCAACATATTGCATGCCACAATTAGTATAAAATAAACCAGATCAGATGATGTTAAGTTCAAAACATAACTATTGATTATGAATAACTGTCTACCATATACAGATGAGGTATTGGTAGGTTTTGTAAATAAATGTGTGCAACAGACACGCCATTTGGCATTGCAATAAGAAAACATTGAGAAACATTCCTCGTCTCTTGAACACATTGAATGGTTTAGTATACTTCCTAAGAACAGGTCACCCAAGAGGGTATACCCTAATGAAAATGCCTTAATTCCCAAGCATGGAAAAGGAGAAACAAAATCGTAGCATATCACTTTACAAAGGCTAAAATGATTGAACCATTCTTGTTTTGACTGCACTCAGATTTAGTTAGATGTACAAAAATAAAAAAAAATAACAATAAAGGTTAATGCTAAAATGCAATAATCAGTAACACAAGCGACAAATATATGCATAATAACAGTTTATTAATATTCCATATGTGTGGCCTGGTCTCCTCTCACTCCCCCAAAGACCCTTGCCAATTCTATTAAAACCAAAGCTTGAGGAGATCCCCGAAGTTACAACTAAAAGATTGTCTATGGAATAGAGCATGATAATTACCTGATTAATTCAAGGCATAAGGTGAATGGGCTCACCCAATTGGCAGGTGACCTTACCAAATACAGCCAAAAGAAAGGTAATCTCACCGTGGAACATGGAAGTGATCATATCTGTTGCTTAGGGTAGGATGACACCAACCCTTTATGGAATATTAATGCAGAAGGCGAATTATCACGCCCCTAGATGAATTCTTAATGAAGAAAGGCGACTGATCTCATCAAGTTTGGCAGATGATTCCACTAGATACAAACATTAGGAAAGTGATCTCTCATTTGAACATGTAAGTGATCTTACCTTTAGCTATATGTCATGAAACGAATTTGCCTCATGATTTAAAAAAAATGACAAAGGACTTAAGAACTATGTTTTATTGGTGTAGCCTCATGATTTGAATAAACGACAAGCTATTCTCTAATGGTGTAGCTGTTAATTTATCATAATATCATAGTCTCCCCTATACTAACTAAAGATTGTTTTAACCATTACAGAGACATGGAGGGTACACAATGAAATCATTGATCTGATCAAATATAAACAAATGAGAACTTGACATAAATTAATACCAATGTATGATCATTCCGTGCAATGTCCTTGCCGTCCAGCAAAACCCACTCCTGTGCAAAAAGGTATAAAAACTGTGGTTTACCTACATTGGGAGGTGGGTCGCAATCCAACACCCAGTGATCAATTTTGATATGCTGCCGTCCACAGAATATAAACCTTTTTCAAGGCTATACCAATTTTTGTAAGCACAATTAAATGATTTGAAAGAATCTCATGAATTAAAATTGCCCCGTCCAATAATTATTTTCATGTGCGCATTCATCTAGCACTTGTGACAAAGGTCTAGTTTGACTGAAAAATCGAAGTTTACTCAATACTGGATGAACCGTCATACATTAAATCTATTTGATAAAATGTTTGGAAAGGTCAGTCCATTATAGTAATGAATAATCAATAAACGACTGAAAAGTGGTGGGGTTTGGTCGTAAGCTGGGTTAAGCATTCTGCCTTGCGTAGCGAATTCCTGTTACTGCTCTTAAGACAAACCAAAACCGCAGCCTCTCCCAAAATTTCTATCTGATAGTTAGACAAGCTGGCCAATAGAAAAGAGCCTATGCGTATCTGTATAAACCTGCTGAAATGGAACGCTATCATATACAAAATTGGCTGGACATGATTTAAATCCACCAAAATTTTTGCATTTTATGGTGACAAACTTTTCACTGCTGCTGCGCACTTCCGGTTTGAATGAAAACTTAAAAGTCAATTGTGACTGTCCTTTGCATTATTTTTTCCAATTTCTAAAGTAGAACAGTGACATCTAGTAGTAATAAATACTCGCTGAAAATTTCAATGCTGTGTCGCAGATAATAAGGCATGCAGAACAGTGCCAACTTCCTATCAAAATTATATGCATAAAGCTTGATTCCTATGATCTAGCTGCTGGTAGTGTTTGTCTTCATGCTATTACATAACAGAAACGAGGATTTGAGCAAATCATTTGAGGCATGTTTGTTTCTGATCACGGCAGTCAGACACATCTTCAATTTTGGTATTTCCTGATCATACTCACTTACTATTTTCAAACAAACAAAATACAAATGGATGGTGTCTCTTTAGAATATTTCATATTGTAGAAAAAATGTGACATTTTGAAATGAGGGTACCTTTACTCCAGCATCATCTGTGCAAGAAGTACCAGTCATTTTTAAATGAAATGACCTGCAGAGTCTTGGTTGGTCTATCAAAGCATGCATTTTGTATAACATAATCTTACTTTCAAAACTAGCGTAAAATGTAAGGTGACCAATTAGAAATTTTGCAAAGTGTATATTTTGTATTTGGTCAAAATTGAAATTACAATTTTGATACGTTGCAATCTTTGTCAAGATACCGTTTCAACATAAAAAAATGCCAATATATGTTTAGAATATGCTGACCAAATTGCATGAAAATAAAGGAACGGTAACATATTTTCTTGCTTTTAAACATATTGTCCTAATTCGTCAAAATAAAAATAAACAACAATTATGTTTCAGTATAAAACATACTTGAATACTGACTTAGTTTTGAATAACCATGCTTATTTTAGTGGTAGAGGCTGATGTGTTCAGTATTTTTCCCTGTTATGGATTGGCAAATAAATAACACCATACTTTGTAAAATTCAACGATTCTTGTTTAATGAAGTGCTTACACAATAGTCTTGCCCAAATTGATACAATATGATGAGAACTCTACTTAACTCATCTAGTTTCTACCGTTAAAGCTACATCTAGCACCAATTTTACACCTTATATGTAAGATTATTAAGAATATAAACGCATACAGAAGACAAACCTTGTGACAGGTCAGTTCATACAGGAGAAGGATCTTATATCTAGGATTTCATAGTTATTCAAAGGCTTCATTAAAAATCCAGTTCAAAAATTTACCCCTATCATACCTATTGGTTAGAATTAACATTTTGTTCAAAGAAGCAGTTGGTCACAAAGCTATTGTTCTGTAAGATGGATGAAGATATTCATCAAAGAGTAACATTTATACTTTAGCTAGCTGCGTAGTCCAGACATACAACTTCGTTTCTTGGTCTCACTTGTTCATGTAGAACACTGTTCTGTGATATCACTCACCAGACTCTGTTACACTTTATCCTGGTCAGGGCACCACTGTTTGGTTATAATGTACCCGAATGCCATATATGCTTGTAGTCTCAATGCTACTTTTTATACAACCTCTAAGAGGGTAGGAATGGAGAGGGTGGTGAGGGAAGGTTAGGTCTTGTAATTCTAGAAAGCCAGGTGGAAGTGATAGGTATCATAGTGACAAGACGAAAGGCATGACAAGATTTATTTTGAGTGGACCATAAACTAAATTACACTTAACTGGCTATTTGTAGTAGACAGATTGGATGATTGTATTGGATAGCTGTTGATAGAGTGCGATAAGTAGGGGTATGATAGAGGATCTTTAACCTAAAACCATGCCTTCCCACCAACTTTAACCTACCATTTCTAACTATAATCCATACTACATGGTTGCGTAGTGCAGTTGGTAACGTGTCTGGCTACAGATGCGAGTCTGACTGCAGATCAAGGGGTCACAAGTTTGATACTGTCCGTTCCAATACTTTCGTGGAAATTGATCATGAAATAGTTTCTAGTGCCCTTCTTCTCCGTTTGGCCCATTCATTCAAGAAGGGTTGTTGCCAGTTACAAGCGAAAGTATATACATGAAGTACTGGCTAACCGCTTGTTCAATCCTGCCCAGGAAAAAGTGTGGTAAGGTTTACTGAACGTCCTGTCATGACCTTAGCTGTTGAAATTGGGCGTAAAGCAACAAAACAAACAAACAAACTATAATCCTTTACGATAAAAAACACTTCCTTACCCTAACTTAGGAGACTTATAAAACTATCAGGAATCTACCTACACCTTTGATGTTTTACCTTCTCTGCACTAAACTGTTGGATATGTTCAACGGACATGAGAGAGCTGATTTTTTTCCAGGACCTCTGTGTTATTGGCTGCATACAGGATAGTACAGAGAATGTTGTCGACTGAATAATTTTATTTTTCAATGATTCACAGAATAGGACGTAAGAGAGTTAATAGATACAAAGACTTGTAATATTAGAAGGACTCTAGGACCTCATATGGGAAAGTGACAGAGCAAGAAAACATTACATACAAGTAAACCAAGTAGTCAACCCTTTGCCAACAGATGACCACAGGGGTTGCAGAAAAGAGGCATGGCAGTATGACAAAGACAAAAACACACAAATAAGATCCACAAAAGGAGCACCGCCTTGGAACGGTAAATAAGAAAACTACTTGAAGGCCTAAACTAGTTTCACGGTACCAGCCTCGCCTTAAATTCTGACATAGATCAAGACATGGATGTTTGGTTTGCATGAAATATCCAAAATTTATCCTTAATCATCTCCTAGTATATATAAATCAAGATATAGAATAGAAATCAATCTAAGATCAGGACTTACAACTGAATACCTGAGCAAAAGCAATCCACACTTAAAAGCCGAGTGGCCGTAAAACAGACGAAGCATCAGGCACCAACCATTTGATATATGGATACGGCTTTAAGTCAGAGCCATAATAGAATTTGAGGTCCGAGCAGCCGACGTCCAATCAAAGAGGAAAGCAAAGTTGTCAATCGTTGTTGGGTTAAATACCAAGCATATGCAGTTTGTTGAAATGCATAAATGTTATAACCAATCTTTATAATCTCTGAGAAATTATTTTGATAAACTGTGATAATATTTTCTTAATGACAATGGTTTTCTTTAATTTATCACTAAGTCGCTACAAAAATCTGGTTCTGAAAGACCCTGCCGCAACAGAGATTTAAGTCTGCCATTGAGTTTAGATTTCAAGTCAAAGCATCGGCAATACAACTAAGAAAAACAGTTGCGAAGTTTTTGATACAGATAGGCTTGTTTAAGAAGTTTATAAGTTAAATATTTTTACAAGAGTTGAAGTCTGCAACATAACTAGATGCTCTAGCACATCGGATAAGTTGACAAATATAAAACCCATATGATGTAGAGTGAGTAACATCACCATCTAAAAATGGGAAACTAACAATTTCATAATCAAAACCGCCATATTTATCGTAAATTTTGGTAGAAACAATATCATTAGAAACGGAAAAATGCAAGTCCAAAAACACAGCTTTGGTATCAGAGGTATTAGCTTTATTAAGTTGGAGCTCTGAAGAGCACATCTGAATTAATATATCGTCAAAAAGTGTATTATGTATGCGTAAAATATCATCCAAATATCTGGATGTAGTGTTAAACCCCTGAATAATATAAGCCTGTTGATCATCAGTAAGAGACATCATAAAGTCCGTCTCATATCAAAATTAGAATGAATCTGCAATCTGGGGAGCGCAATGGAATCCCAATAACTTGTCTGTCCAGTTAAGTGACCCCAATCGTATAAAAATGCATTCCAACCAAACAATCATTTTAACAAGACCGTACATGATATAATTTGGCTGTTCTGAAGTGAAACACGTGTTTCTGTCATTTCATGCAAGGTAAGGAGAGCCTTCTCTTTAGAATTTTTTTTTTTTCAATCAGTAAAGTTAGTTTATCATTAATTAAAATATGAGGTTAAGTAGTTTAAATAGTGGAAAAAGCATATGTAGACAAACTGACCGCATTGAAATCCCTAGTTTTAAGTTTATCTAATACTTCACCTGAATGTTTACTAGACCAAAATAGATTCTTATCAGACTAGCCATTAACTTTTTCGCAGTGCTTTATTACATTGTTTTTGATAGCGGTAAGACAAGAAGTTAACATGGATCTCTGACAGTCTTAATGAAGAATTGCCCATAGAAATGGCCTTAGACAGTTTCTAAGAAAGGGATATTTTTTCCATAGAAGATTAGTAGGTACAGCCCGAATTATGGGCAAAAAAGCTTTTCTCATTGGACAAGTGCAGATTAAGAAATATGGGCTGAAAACTCCGCTTTTGTTATTATATAGGAAATAGAAAAAAAATATATATTTGAAGTGCTTTCATCCGTGAGCAAACTTATTCTTTTGCATATGGTTGTAGTTTCACATTACACACAACCTTTAAACTGGGATGATTGGTCAGGGTATGGAATGCGGTGGTGTGAAGGCTGTCAAAATGCTCAAAACAAATAATACAAAAGCTTATTAAGCGTTATTTTGTATAAACATGTAGCTTATCATCAATTTACAATTGCATGTATACAGTATGTAGTTCTGATACACCTCAGTGAACAGGACAGAATGATTGAACTGGAATCATAACATGTATAATCTATGTGTAAGCCATTTACAGGTAATAATCAAAAGTCTTTGACAGCGGGGTTTGTAGTGTGTCAATTTGATTAGAGTGTTTCTCCATGATGATACATTGCAATAGTTCCATGCGAGCTGAACATTTTTTTGTACTTAAACAACAGCAGAAGCTAGGGCGAAGATTTGGTACCAGTAAAATGCATTTAAGACCCCCCCCCCCCCCCCCCGGTGGCTTAGGCTGCTGTCCGTTCTAAGGCGGTGGTTCTGTTGTTGACTTGTTGTTTACTGTTACTCCAATTTTGGGAGTCTGTAATTGTTCTATGTTTTGTTGTATGTTACTTTATGCCCCTTCTAGTTTTGCAATCATCTTGATTGGAAAGAAGAGAGAGCTGGTTGCTTTGCTTAGTTTGTCTTCCTGGTGTCTCATGATTGTTGCGTGGCTTTTCCTCGTGGTGCCATGGGTTTGTCTGCAGTTTATGAATATTTGAATATTAGATATTTCCTGATCATACTCACTTACTTTTTTTCGTGTTTCTTAGCTTGTCCAGTTTGCTGTGTTGCTGATTTCAGCACTCTCTGTTGGCCGTTAACTCAAAAACTTCTTAAACAAGGCTATCGGTATCATTAACTTGGCAAAAAATTTTTACTAAATTTTACCCCGCATATACAATGGTTTTGATATAGGGCTTTGGTCTCTTTTGACCCAGGGATCTATGGTGGTGACTGAGTGCAAAAGTTAAAGAAAAGTGTTGGCTCTAATATTTTTTCAGCGTAGTTTATTAAAATAGTTTTTCATTTTAAGAGATTTGTTATAACATTATAGTGGTGGGCTGCATGCTTGGTGGTCAACTCGGTAGCTATCAGTTGGCAACTTTGCTTTCCTCTTTAGTTGCACACTGGCGGATCAAACCTCAGGCTCTGTGACAGTGTTTACGTAGAGACTTGTCTATAGATGGGGTGGGGTTGAGACCTGGTCTTGTGACTACCTGGGTTTGATTTTTGGATTTCTTTTTCTCAAGTACTCAGTTATATATGCTGTTGAGTCCTTATCTTGGTTTCATCTACTTTTTATATCTCAATTTGTATTATCTAGTGGATGATGCATCGATGGGTTGGGGATCTCTCATGCAAACCAAACATATATTTGTCTTGATTCACTACAGAAATAATGGTGAAGTTGGCACCCTAAAACATATTTAGGCCCACTGGTAATTTTTACTGGTTGTTCTTCTTTTTGTTATTTGAATTTAATATTAGTTATGCTGTCCTGTCTGTTCCTTGCGGCCTTGCGATCACCTGCTGGGAAAGGGCTTACCTCTTTGCTCTCTTTACGTGATATTTTCTTTCGTTGTTGTCACTTTCATGTGTGGTTTCCTGGGTCATATGTGGCATTTGATTGCATCGATTCCTGATTTTTGCTTTCTTCCTTACCTTGTGTGAAGCACAGTTTACTTATATGATATTATGATGGTAACTGATGATTACACGTAAGAGTGCTACAGAAACATAGAGGACTGGCTAGTGTATGTACTGTTTGCAAAAGAAGGATAAATTCGAACATTAAAAATTATATCACTTAAGCAACCAATGTTAACTAGTATTACATTTTAATTAGCAAAGCGATCTCACAGACAGCATGCATATATAGGATTTATCCAGTCATGTGTTTCTCAGACAACAATATTTCGACCAGGGGTTGACTCTCATATTTCACAAGGTTGACTCTCATATTTCACAAGGTTGACTCTCATATTTCACAAGGTTGACTCTCATATTCCACAAGGTTGACTCTCATATTTCACAAGGTTGACTCTCATATTCCACAAGGTTGACTCTCATATTTCACAAGGTTGACTCTCATATTTCACAAGGTTGACTCTCATATTTCACAAGGTTGACTCTCATATTCCACAAGGTTGACTCTCATATTTCACAAGG
This sequence comes from Loripinus fragilis, assembly GCA_964019695.1. Classification (NCBI taxonomy): domain Eukaryota; kingdom Metazoa; phylum Mollusca; class Bivalvia; order Lucinida; family Lucinidae; genus Loripinus; species Loripinus fragilis. Next base: position 84,743,926 of record OZ026521.1, on the reverse strand, counting down.
TTGACTCTCATATTTCACAAGGTAATCTAGTTGACGGCAATTAAGCAAACAATACCCCATATTCTTTACTTTTTATACGTTCAAAATATTTTTTTTCTCTTAGACCCCAGTTTCAGGTCCATATGGCTAAAGTATCTAACAAGTTTCAGTGAATCGTCACAGTTTTTAAATATTGTCTTCGCCTAACTTAACAGAATTGACGATTATGGTACTAAGAATGCATCCATAGCAGACAAATCTGCAGCATAGGCTGCTGCCCATTCTATGGCGTTGGTTCTGTTGTTGTTAACTCATTGTTCATTGGGACTGCCATTGCTTGCGGGGTTGATAATGGTGGTCCATTTTTGTTGTGTAGTATTAAGTGCCCTTTCTAGTATTGCAATCCTCTTGTTTGGCTTTACTTTACCCTTCTTCTTAAATGCATGTGATTGTTAGTGTTCAGGGCTGTAGTGTGAGATTTGTCTGATCATAGTCAGTTACTTTCTGAAGAAGTTAGCGGGTTCATTACAGTGCAGTATAATTCCCATCTTATTATGTATCGAAAGTATTATAGATGAAGGCCCAGGAGTGTTAGGACATTTCATATAGCGCACATATAACTTTCCCTTAATCTCAGACTGATCGCAAACAAGGCAGACCTATTAGACTCGACACTGTCCCTTTGTTGCCCAGACCTGGTCCGCTGTTTATGCTAACACTGATGTATGGAGAAAGGAATTTATGAGAATTGAAGAAACAACTCTGCAAGGTCTTTGAACTAATTGCAACAGACTGCATTCTTGGTGGTCAACCCAATCACGGTTGGCAACTTTGCTTTCCTGTTTAATTGCACGCCGGTGGGTGAGACTTCAGACTCTATGACGGTTCCGACTTAAAGACTTATCTATTGATGAGATGGTAGGGGTCTGATGCTTTGGCTGTTTTTGTCAGGCCCACCGGAGTTTACCTGTTGAATTTCTTTTGCTCCTGTATACAGCTTTATTTACTGTTGAGTCCTTATCTTTGCTTTATCTCCTTGTTATATCTTGATTTATATGTTCTGGTAGATGATGCATTGATAAGTTAGGGGCCTTTCATGCAAACCAAATATATATGTGTCTTGATCCACATCTAAATTAAGGGGAGGGGGTCAGGTGTGGTACTTGATTGTATCGATTCCTGATCTTTGCACCCTTACTTACGTTCATGTACTTTTATTATTTAAAAGAAATAATTTCAACAATTGCTTGATCAGATCTAAATCAGAGAAATAATTTCTACAACTGCTTGATCTCATCAACATAGCGTTTAAAACAATCATCTTATTTCGTCTTATTTCACAATATTTAAGAGAGAACATGTGAAAACAACTATCACCTGCGTTTTCTTCGTTATAATGTCAATATATTTATTGGCAAAAATGATATAACTAGAAGCAAGACTTTAAAATTATTAGCACTTCTTATTATTTATTTGGCACAAAATTTATTTAAAAACAACACGCGATAATTATGTTATCAAAAGTAAAATATTTTGTGATCGAGTCATAATTATGTATAGTTCTTTGATAAATAGCATTAATTTCGTTAAAAGTTTTAAAAAATCCCGAAGTGCCAAATATAATTTTATCAAAACAACATACTAAACTGGCTTAGCTAAACATTTATACAGCTCGCTTCTTATTTCTTCTTATTGCAGGAAGTATTACTTTCAAGGTGCAAAACGTTCTAACGAAAAGCAATAGTTTTAAGCTAGATGCAAAAATATTGCTACAACTCCTTTAAAGCAATATCTTTTTTGCGAGGAGCAACATACTTTTTTGGACAATTGAGATAATAATTTGCCAGACAAGAAAATAAGACCTGCATGCTGTTTCTTTAATCCGTTTGTCGACAAAAGATTGACCATTGAAATAAAAATTACTATCTAAACGCAATATATTTGAATATTCTAAATATTATCGCATCAAATCCACTTATTTCTGACATTTTCGCCAGAAAACAGTTTTTTTCTGACGGTTTTAAGTAGCAAGTGGTGGCGCATATACGCTTCCGTAGAAACGTAACAGAAATCGTTTGGCGGAGTGTTTCTAACTCCAAAAGTTTTAACTAATAATGCATGAAATCTTGTAATTCTCCCCGCATAGCTCCTTTTTGTGCTTATCCTAACGACGACATGTGCGAAATTGGCGTTAATCGGCAAACTAACAAGAAATAGCCAACCAAGCAAAGAAACGGAACTTGTAGAGATTTAAAGAAAACGTTGAAAACATGGGGTTTGTGTATTTATGTTGATGTATTACTTTTTAGTGCCTCGTGTTTTTGAAATTCGAAGTATATCACAAAAATGCGTTTTCAAAATAGAATTAAAATTTGGATTTATTCTTGATTTTTTCCATATTTAGAGCAAAAATTTGTTATTTTGCTATGTCTAGCAAAAATGTCACACTCACGCAAATTGCGTCTTCGGAAATATGAGACATTAATTCAATACTAAATGAAAAGATGTTTCTTCAAACTTATTTCTCTCTAAATAAGATATGTAAATGCGTTTTTCATATATTTTATGCTGTTTTTTACGGAAGCGTATATGCGCCACCACTTGCTACTTAAATCCGTCAGAAAAAGACTGTTTTCTGGCGAAAATGTCAGAAATAAGTGGATTTGATGCGATAATATTTAGAATATTCAAATATATTGCGTTTAGATAGTAATTTTTATTTCAATGGTCGATCTTTTGTCGACAAACGGATTAAAGAAACAGCATGCAGGTCTTATTTTCTTGTCTGGCAATTTATTATCTCAATTGACCAAAAAAGTATGTTGCTCCTCGCAAAAAAGATACTGCTTTAAAGGAGTTGTAGCAATATTTTTGCATCTAGCTTAAAACTATTGCTTTTCGTTAGAACGTTTTGCACCTTGAAAGTAATACTTCCTGCAATAAGAAGAAATAAGAAGCGAGCTGTATAAATGTTTAGCTAAGCCAGTTGAATATGTTGTTTTGATAAAATTATATTTGGCTCTACGGGATTTTTTAAAACTTTTAACGAAATTAATGCTATTTATCAAAGAACTATACATAATTATGACGCGATCACAAAATATTTTACTTTTGATAACATAATTATCGCGTGTTGTTTTTAAATAAATTTTGTGCCAAATAAATAATAAGAAGTGCTAATAATTTTAAAGTCTTGCTTCTAGTTATATCAGTTTTGCCAATAAATATATTGACATTATAACGAAGAAAACGCAGGTGATATTTGTTTTCACATTTTCTCTCTTAAATATTGTGAAATAAGACGAAAGAAGATGATTGTTTTAAACGCCATGTTGATGCGATCAAGCAGTTGTAAAAATTATTTCTCTGATTTAGATCTGATCAAGCAATTGTTGAAATTATTTCTTTTAAATAAAAAAGTACATGAAAGTAAGTAAAGGTGCAAAGATCAGGAATCGATACAATCAAGTACCACACCTGACCCCCCCCCTCTTAAGTTAGATGTGGATCAAGACACATAGATATTTGGTTTGCATGAAAGGCCCCTAACTTATCAATGCATCATCTACCAGAACATATAATTCAAGATATAACAAGGAGATAAAGCAAAGATAAGGACTCAACAGTAAATAAAGCTGTATACAGGAGCAAAAGAAATCTAACAGGTAAACCCCGGTGGGCCTGACAAAAACAGTCAAAGCATCAGGCCCCTACCATCTCATCAATAGATAAGTCTTTAAGTCGGAACCGTCATAGAGTCTGAAGTCCCACCCACCGGCGTGCAATTAAAGAGGAAAGCAAAGTTGCCAACCGTGATTGGGTTGACCACCAAGAATGCAGTCTGTTGCAATTAGTTCAAAGACCTTGCAGAGTTGTTTCTTCAATTCTCATAAATTCCTTTCTGCATACATCAGTGTTAGCATAAACAGCGGACCAGGTCTGGGCAACAAAGGAACAGTGTCGAGTCTTATAGGTCTGCCTTGTTTGCGATCAGTCTGAGATTTAGGGAAAGTTATATGTGCGCGATGTGATATGTCCTAACACTCCTGGGCCTTCATCTATAATACTTTCGATACATAATAAGATGGGAATTATACTGCACTGTAATGAACCCGCTAACGTCTTCAGAAAGTAACTGACTATGATCAGTAAACGGCAAATCACACACTACAGCCCTGAACACTAACAATCACATGCACTTAAGAAGAAGGGTAAGTAAAGCCAAACAAGAGGATTGCAATACTAGAAAGGGCACTTAATACTACACAACAAACATGGACCACCATCAAGAATCCCGCAAACAATGGCAGTCCCAATGAACAATGAGTTAACAACAACAGAACCAACGCCTTAGAACAGGCAGCAGCCTATGCCGCAGATTTGTCTGCTATGGATGCATTCTTAGTACCACAATCATCAATTCTGTTAAGTTAGGCGAAGACAACATTTAAAAACTGTGACGATTCACTGAAACTTGTTAGATATTTTAGCCATATGGACCTGAAACTGAGGACTAAGAGAGAACAAAATATTCTGAACGTACAAAAAGTAAAGAATATTGGGTATTGTTTGCTTTTTTACCGTCAACTAGATTTACTTGTGAAATATGAGAGTCAACCATGTGAAATATGAGAGTCAACCCCTGGTCGAAATATTGTTGTCTGAGAAACACATGACTGGATAAATACTACAAATGCATGCTATCTGTGAGATCACTTTGCTAATTAGAAATGTAATACTAGTTAACATTGGTTGTGTAAGTGATATAATTTTTAATGTTCGAATTTATCCTTCTTTTGCAAACAGTACATACACTAGCCAGTTCTCTATGTTTCTGTAGCACTCTTACGTGTAATCATCAGTTACCATCATTATAGCATATTAGTAAGTGTGCTTCACACAAGGTAAGGAAGAAAGCAAAAATCAGGAATCGATGCAATCAAATGCCAAATGTTAATGATACCGATAGCCTTGTTTAAGAAGTTTTTGAGTTAACGGCCAACAGAGAGTGCTGAAATCAGCAACACAGCAAACTGGACAAGCTGAGAAACACGAAAAAAAAGTAAGTGAGTATGATCAGGAAATACCACAATCATAAACTGCAGACAAACCCATGGCACCACTAGGAAAAGCCACACAACAATCACGAGACACCAGGAAGACAAACTAAGCAAAGCAACCAGCTCTCTCTTCCCCATCAAGATGAGTGCAAAACTAGAAGGGGCATAAAGTAACATACAACAAAACATAGAACAATTACAGACTCCCACAATGGGAGTAACAGTAAACAACAAGTCAACAACAGAACCACCGCCTTAGAACGGACAGCGGCCTAAGCCACTGGAGGGGAACTTATATGCATTTTACTGGTACCAAATCTTCGCCCTAGCTTCTGCTGTTGTTAAAGTACAAGAAATGTTCAGCTCGCATGGAACTATTGCAATGTATCATCATGAAGAAACACTCTAATCAAATTAACACACTACAAACCCCGCTGTCAAAGACTTTTGACTGTTACCTGTAAATGGCTTACACATGGATTATACATGTTATGATTCCAATTCAATCATTCTGTCCTGTTCACTGAGGTGTATCAGAACTACATACTGTATACATGCAATTATAAATTGATAATAAGCTACATGTTTATACAAAATAACGCTTAATAAGCTTTTGTATTATTTGTTTTGAGCATTTTGACAGCCTTCACACCACCGCATTCCATACCCTGACCAATCATCCCAGTTTGTAGGTTGTGTGTAATGTGAAACTACAACCATATGCAAAAGAATAAGTTTGCTCACGGATGAAAGCACTTCAAATATTTTTTTTATTTCTTATATAATAACAAAAGCAGAGTTTTCAGCCCATATTTCTAAATCGGCACTTGTCCAATGAGAAAAGCATTTTTGCCGATAATTCGGGCTGTACCTACTAATCTTTCGATGGAAAAAATATCCCTTTCCTAGAAACTGTCTATGGCCATTTCTGTGGGCAATTCTTCATTAAGACTGTCAGAGATCCATGTTAACTTCTTATCTTACCGCTATCAAACACAATGTAATAAAGCACTGCGAAAAAGTTAATGGCTAGTCTGATAAGAATCTATTTTGGTCTAGTAAACATTCCGGTGAAGTATTAGATAAACTTAAAACTAGGGATTTCAATGCAGTCAGTTGTCTACATATGCTTTTTCCGCTCTTTAAACTACTTAACCTCATATTTTAGTTAATGATAAACTAACTGTTCTGCTTGAACGAAATTTCCAAAGAGAAGGCTCTCCTTACCTTGCATGAAATGACAGAAACACGTGTTTCACTGCAGAACAGCCAAATTATATCATGCACGGTCTTGTAAAAATGATTGTTTGGCTGGACTGCATATACGATTGGGGTCACTTAATTTGATAGACATGTTGTTGGGATTCCATTGCGCTCCCCAGATTGCAGATTCATTCTAATTTTGATATGAGATGGACTTTATGATGTCTCTTTCTGATGATCAACAGGCTTATATTATTCAGGGGTTTAACACTACATCCAGATATTTGGATGATATTTTAAGCATACATAATACACTTTTGACGATATATTAATTCAGATGTACTCTTCAGAGCTCCAACTTAATAAAGCTAATACCTCTGATACCAAAGCTGTGTTTTTGGACTTGCATTTTTCCGTTTCTAATGATATTGTTTCTACCAAAATTTACGATAAATACGGCGGTTTTGATTATGAAATTGTTAGTTTCCCATTTTTAGATTGTGATGTTACTCACCCTACATCATATGGGTTTTATATTTGTCAACTTATCCAATGTGCTAGAGCATCTAGTCATGTTGCAAATTTCAACTCTCATAAAAATATTTAACTAATAAACTTCTTAAACAAGCCTATCTGTATCATAAACTTCGCAAACGTTTTTCTTAGTTGTATTGCCGATGCTTTGACTTGAAATCTAAACTCAATGGCAGACTTAAATCTCTGTTGCGCCAGGGTCTTTCAGAACCAGATTTTTGTAGCAACTTAGTGATGCATTATAGAAAACCATTGTCATTAAGAAAATATTATCACAGTTTATCAAAATAATTTTTCAGAGATTATAAAGATTGGCTATAACATTTATGCATTTCAACAAACTGCATATGTTTGGTATTTAACCCAACAACGATTGACAACTTTGCTTTCCTCTTTGATTGGAAGTCAGCTGCTCGGACCTCAGATTCTATTATGGTTCTGACTTAAAGCCCTGTCCATATATCAAATGGTTGGTGCCTGATGCTTTGTCTGTTTTCCGGCCCATCGGCTTTTAAGTGTTGGATTGCTTTTGCTCAGGTATTCAGTTGTAAGTCCTGATCTTAGATTTATTTCTATTCTATATCTTGATTTATATATACTAGGATATGATTAAGGATAAATTATGGATATTTCATGCAAACCAAACATCCATGTCTTGATCTATATCAGAATTAAAGGCTAGACTGGTACCGTGAAACTAGTTTAGGCCTTTAAGTAGTTTTTTATTTACCGTTCCAAGACGGTGCTTCTTTTGTGGATCTTGTTTGTGTGTTTTTGTCTTTGTCATACTGCCATGCCTCTTTTCTGCAGCCCCTGTGGTCATCTTTTGGCAAAGGGTTGACTACTTGGTTTACTTGTATGTAATGTTTTCTTGCTCTGTCACTTTCCCATATGAGGTCCTAGAGTCCTTCTAATATTACAAGTCTTTGTATCTATTAACTCTCTTACGTCCTATTCTGTGAATTATTGAAAAATACAATTATCCAGTCGACAACATTCTCTGTACTATCCTGTATGCAGCCAATAACACAGAGGTCCTGAAAAAAAATCAAGCTCTCTCATGTCCGTTGAACAAATCCAACAGTTTAGTGCAGAAAAGGTTATACAGTAAAGGTGAAGGTAGATTCGTGATAGTTTTATGAGTCTCCTAAGTTAGGGTAAGGAAGTGGATTTTATCGTTAAGAATTATAGTTTGTTAGTTTGTTTTGTTGCTTTACGCCCCATTTCAACAGCTAAGGTCATGGCAAGACCTTCAGTAAACCTTACCACACTTTTTCCTGGGTAGGATTGAACAAGCGGTTAGCCAGTACTTCGTGCACATACTTTCGCTTGTAACTGGCAACAACCCTTCTTGAATGATTGGGCCAAACGGACAAGAAGGACTCTAGAAACTATTTCATGATCAATTTCTACGAAAGTATTGGAACGGACAGTATCAAACTTGTGACCCCTTGATCTGCAGTCAGACTCGCATCTGTAGCCAGACACGCTACCAACTGCACTACGCAACCATGTAGTATGGATTATAGTTAGAAATGGTAGGTTAAAGTTGGTGGAAAGGCATGGTTTTAGGTTTAAGATCATCTATCATACCCCTACTTATCGCACTCTATCAACAACTTTCCAATACAATCATCCAATCTGTCTACCACAAATAGTCAGTTAAGTATAGTTTAGTTTATGATTCACTCAAAATAAATCCTGTCATGCCTTTCGTCTTGTCACTATGATACCTATCACTTCCACCTGGCTTTCTAGAATTACAAGACCTAACCTTCTCTCGCCACCCTCTCCATTCCTACCCTCTTAGAGGATGTATAACAAGTAGCATTGAGACTACAAGCATATATGACATTCGGGTACATTATAAACAAACAGTGGTGCCCTGACCAGGATAAAGTGTAACAGAGTCTGATGAGTGATATCACAGAACAGTGTTCTACATGAACAAGAGAGACCAAGAAACGAAGTTGTATGTCTGGACTACGCAGCTAGCTAAAGTATAATATCTTCATCCATCTTACAGAACAATAGCTTTGTGGCCAAATGCTTCTTTGAACAAAATGTTAATTCTAACCAATAGGTATGATAGGGGGAAAATATTTGAACTGGATTTTTAATGAAGCCTTTGACCAACTATGAAATCATATATATAAGATTCTTCTCCTGTATGAATTGAGCTGTCACAAGGTTTGTCTTCTGTATGAGTATATATTCTTAATAATCTTACATACAAGGTGTAGAATTGGTGCTAGATGTAGCTTTAACGGTAGAAACTAGATGAGTAAAGTAGAGGTCTCGCCATATTGTATCAATTTGGACAATACTATTGTGTAAGCACTTCATTAAACAAGAATAGTTGAATTTTACAATCAAAGTATGGTGTTATTTATTTGCCAATCCATAACAGGGAAAAATGCTGAACACATCAACATCTACCACTAAAATAAGCATGGTTATTCAAAACTAAGTCAGTATTCAATTATGTTTTATACTGAAACATAATTGTTGCTTATTTTTATTTTGACGAATTAGGACAATATGTTTACAAGTAAGAAAATATGTTACCGTTCCTTTATTTTCATGCAATTTGGTCAACATATTCTAAACATATATGGGCATTTTTTATGTTGAAATGGTATCTTGACAAAGATCACAACGTATTAAAATTGTAATTTCAATTTTGACCAAATACAAAATATACACTTTGCAAATTTTCTAATTGGTCACCTTACATTTTTACGCTAGTTTTGAAAGTAAGATTATGTTATACAAAATTCATGCTTCTATAGACCAACCAAGACTCTGCAGGTCATTTCATTTAAAAATGACTGGTACTTCTTGCACAGATGATGCTGGAGTAAAGGTACCCTCATTTCAAAATGTCACATTTTTTCTACAATATGAAATATTCTACAGAGACGCCATCCATTTGTATTTTTTTTGTTTGAAGATGTGTCTGACTGCCGTGATCAGAAACAAACATGCTTCAAATGATTTGCTCCAATCCTCGTTTCTGTTATGTAAAAGCATGAAGACAAACACTACCAGCAGCTAGATCATAGGAATCAAGCTTTATGCATATAATTTTGATAGGAAGTTGGCACTGTTCTGCATGCCTTATTATCTGCGGCACAGCATTGAAATTTTCAGCGAGTATTCATTACTACTAGATGTCACTGTTCTGCTTTAGAAATTGAAAAAAATAATGCAAAGTACAGTCAAATTGACTTTTTAGTTTTACATTCAAGCCGACAGTGCGCAGCAGCAGTGAAATGTTTGTCACCATAAAATGCATGAATCAAAGTTAAAAAGACGAAAATGTTCTGTTCTGTTCTGTTTGAACTATCTTGTTAAGATAAAATAAAATGCGTACAACAATTTGAGCACGAGCAACAAATGAATTTCAAAATACTATAAAAATATGATATTTCATAAAATGCGTAAGACATCTACTTTTGTCACAATTTCAAGTCTTTGTTGTTATTTTAAAGTCGGCTAAACCCGTTTGTTACCAACTGAAATTAAATTTGATATAAAACTTCACTCAAACCATTTTTCTTCAAAAAAGCATACTTTTGCATTTTGAACAAAAAAAACGTGGATTGAGAGACAACTTTTCTGGAAGACCGCTAAACTTTTGCCCATTAAACCGCACATATCTAAGCAAAAAAAAATCCAATGTTATTAGCGCTTGGTCAGAAATAATGAACTTAAAAAGTGACCAATTAGAAATTTTGTTAAGTGTACAGTTGAAATTTGGGGTACCATGACATAAAAATAAATTTTGTCCACTATCCTGATACATAACTAGAAATGTGTCCATGGGACACGGATGCCCCCGCTATTGCCAAATTCCCATAAATAGGTCATTGTCATTAACAAAGGGCCATGACTCTAATAATAATCGGTGGATTTTATCCGTAATGGAACTTTACCTGTATTTTATGATTCTATACCTGTGTATGAAATATGAATCCAATACACCAATGTATTCAAAAGATATCGCCCAGAAACCGTTTTCATACGCAGATCAAGGGCCATTACTCTGATAATAATCGGGGATTTTATCCTTGATCGAACCTGACGTGTATTTTATAGTTATATACCTGTATGTGAAATATGAATCCAATTCACCAATGTATTCAAAAGATATCGCCAGGAAAACATTTTTCATACCGAGATCAAGGGCCATAACTCTGATAATAATCAGTTGATTTTATCCGTCATCGAACTTGACCTGTATTTTATGATTATATACTGTGTATGAAATATGAATCCAATACATTACTGTTTTCAAAAGATATTGCCCAGAAACCATTTTGCATATGGAGGTCAAGGGCCATAACTCTGATAATAATTGGTGGATTTTATCCGTAATCAAACGTGACCTATATTTTATGATTATATACCTGTGTTTGAAACATGAATCCAATGCACCAATGTATTCAAAAGATATCGCCCGGAAACCCTTTTTCGTACGTACAGGACGTACTGACAAGGGTGATGCTATATGCCACGCCCCCCCCCCCCATTACAAATGGCGGGGGCATAACAAAGCCATTTATAGTATCAACGAATTTATTGATGATATCGTTATTTCATAAAACATTTTGCGTCCGTTACACGATATGCCAATAACTGTAGAAATATTAATAACAGGGTATACTAAGGTGTGGTAGTGATATCATACATGACGGCTTTAATTAAAATGGAATTGCATAAAAATAGTAAGTGAGCATGATCAGGAAATACCACAATCACAAACTGCAGACAATCCCGTGGCACCGCGAGGAAGAGCCGCTCAACCATCACGAGACACCAGGAAGACAAATTAAGCAAAGCAATCAGCTCTCTCTTCCCCATCAAGATGATTGCAATACTAGAATGGACACAAAGTAACATACAACAAAACATAGAACAATTACAGACTCCCACAATGGTAATAACAATAAACAAAAAGTCAACAACAACAGAACCACCGCCTTAGAACGGACAGCAGCCTAAGCCACCGGGGGGCTTAAATGCATTTTACTGGCACCAAATCTTCGCCCTAGATTCTGCTGTTGTTGAAGTACAGGAAATGTTCAGCTCGCATGGAGGCCATCTAACTAATGCAATGTATCATCATGGAAAAACACTCTAATCAAATTACTACACCATGATGAAACAAAGAAAAGGGCTCATGACTCACAGATAGTCACAGCTAAAGAAAACCTCAAGTTGAGCCACGGTGGATCCAGCTCAAAACTCAAATGCACCATAAATATAATAGTCATACCCACAGCGATATCAGCGTAATATTATCAAATTTCAAGCGTGGGCAGTCACCCATGTTATTTTCCCATACATTGTCATAGCCCCTTTGTGCTTTACATGTTCATTTGTTATATAATTAATTTAATGTGTATGCTATAATTCACATGTATTGCACTTAGATATGAGCGCGGATCTAAGAAAAGGGACCTAAGGCATCCCAGCAATTATTACATGATAGACATTTGAAAAACACCTAAAATAACAAATTTCACATGCTTTTATATTACCTCGAAAATGTTCCTATCGCTTGATGTAATCAAAGTAGCAAAGTAGCAAATAATTCTGATTAAATTTAAAGTTTTGTATGCTGCTTGTTGCCATGGTAACAACTAGGCCATAATACCTACAAGGATTCATAATGAAGAGTGGGCCATTTTAATTGCCTATAAAACAACTTAGAAAGTATAAATTCATACATTTTCATTTACATTTACTTTATAACACAGATAACGCTTGTGAGTACATTATATTTGTTTACTTAGTCAAAAATAACCAACAAGCAACTGGAGACCAGCACCCTTGCGTCATATTAAGTTTAACGTCCTTCTTGACGTCACGTTGTAAACCGTATTACATATGTTGCTTCAAACCTCCATATATTCGTCAATATTGAAGATAACTGCTTACAATTTTTAGGAAATGCTCTTAAGTGATAGTACTTTGCAGAGACACCATGAGCTAGATTTTGATGAACACAACCATAAAGTACCTTTTGTCATATCCTGGCCCATATATCTGTACATAAATAAATCTGAATGTTAGCTCAGAAGTATTTATTCAAGGACTACCATCATCGTTTCCAGCGTAAGAGGTCTTGTGAAAACCAATTGGTTAAGTTCGTGCTCAATGTACTCAGCAGACTGTATGGGGCTGTGAACTATGACCACAAACAAACAGACTGTATCATCATGTTTTTCGGATCGCAGATGTGCCATAACGAAGGCACTTGTTACACGCATAATTTATCATATATTAGGTTTTATAACAGTTAAATTAGGGTGGATTTAAATCATGTCCAGCCAACTTTGCATATGATATCGTTCCATTTCAGCAGGTTTATACAGATACGCATAGGCTCTTTTCTATTGGCCAGCTTGGCTAATTATCAGATAGAAATTTTGGGACAGGAATTCGCTATGCGAGGCAGAATGCTTAACCCAGCCAACGCCCAAACGCCACCCACTTTTCAGTCGTTTATTGATTATTAATTACTATAATGGACTGACCTTTCCAAACATTTCATCAAATAGATTGGAATGTACGACGGTTCATCCAGTATTGAGTAAACTTGGATTTTTCAGTCAAACTAGACCTTTGTCACAAGTGCTAGATGAATGCGCACATGAAAATAATTAATGGACGGGGCAATTTTAATTCATGAGATTCTTTCAAATCATTTATTAAATAATTGTGCTTACAAAAATTGGTATAGCCTTGAAAAAGGTTTATATTCTGTGGACGGCAGCATATCAAAATTGATCACTTGGTGTTGGATTGCCACCCACCTCCCAATGTAGGTAAGCCACAGTTTTTTTTTATACCTTTTGCACAGGAGTAGGTTTTGCTGGACGGCAAGTACATTGCACGGGTAATCATACATTGGAATTAATTTATGTCAAGTTCTCATTTGTTTATATTTGATCAGATCAATGATTTCATGGTTAAAACAATCTTTAGTTAGTATAGGGGAGACTATGATATTATGATAAATTAACAGCCACACCATTAGAATATAGCTTGTCATTTATTCAAATCATGAGGCTACACCAATAGAATATAGTTCTTAAGTCCTTTTTCAGTTTTTCAAATCATGAGGCAAATTCGTTTCATGACATATAGCTAAAGGTAAGATCACTTACATGTTCAAATGAGAGATCACTTTCCTATTGTTTGTATCTAGTGGAATCATCTGCCAAACTTGGTAAGATCAGTCGCCTTGCATCATTAAGAATTAATCTAGGGACGTGATATTTCGCCTTCTGCATTAATATTCCGTAAAGGGTTGGTGTTATCCTACCCTAAGCAACAGATATGATCACTTCCATGTTCCATGGTGAGATTACCTTTCTATTGGCTGTATTTGGTAAGGTTACCTTCCAATTGGGTGAGCCCATTTACCTTATGCCTTGAATTAATCAGGTAATTATCATGCTCTATTCCATAGACAATCTTTAGTTGTTACTTCGGGGATCTCCTCAAGCTTTACTTTCAATAGTGTTTGGGGGAGTGAGAGGAGACCAGGCCACACAAATGGAATATTAATAAACTGTTATTGTGCATATATTTGTCGCTTGTGTTACTGATTATTACATTAGCATTAACCTTTATTGTTATCTTTTGATTTTTGTACATCTAACTAAATCAGAGTGCAGTCAAAACAAGAATGGTTCAATCATTTTAGCCTTTGTTAAGTGATATGCTACGATTTTGTTTCTCCTTTTCCATGCTTGGGAATTAAGGCATTTTCATTAGGGTATACCCTCTTGGGTCACCTATTCTTAGGAAGTATACTAAACCATTCAATGTGTTCAAGAGACGAGGAATGTTTCTCAATGTTTTCCAATTGCAATGCCAAATGGCGTGTCTGTTGCACACATTTATATACAAAACCTACCATTACCTCATCTGTATATGGTAGACAGTTCTCCATAATCAATAATTATGTTTTGAACTTAGCATCATCTGATCTGGTTTATTTTATACTAATTGTGGCATGCAATATGTTGGGCAGTCTGGTCGATCCTTAAAGGCTAGATTTCATGAGTACTTTATTAAGATGAAAATGCCTTAAACTTGACACTTTTATGTATTGCCATTTATACCAAACAGGCCATTCACCTGGCAAAGTTGAAAACTGAAAACATCATTTATGATCCAAATTCTTCATCTAAATTAAATATAAAAACTCGAAACTGAGTTAAATTGGATAAAATGATGGCAATTACATTTTCCATTTGGTTTTAATCATAAGATACATCTATGCCAAAAATATAATATTTCAAAAATGTCCGATTTTGATGTTCTTTCTCTTTTGAATGTAAGAAGCGTTAAGTTAGATCTCATGGTTAACGAAGAAAAAAAACAGCAATGTTTAGTGTAAATTATGTGCATAAGAAAGCATTAATACTTCTCTAAAATATCTTTCAGTTGTTTTGGATAAGGGCGGTCACCATAATTTACATTAATTTCTTAGTTATTTACCTTGCTCAGTTTTATGCAATTTAGAGTTAGAGGCTAATAAATTTACAATATAGCTAACAAATCATAAAACGAAGCCCTTTTGACAAGGTGTTATGTTATGTTCAGCATTTGCTTTGTCCTTATATCGCTTCTGAGGTCATCAATAAATGCCATTTTATTATTATATCCATTCATTAACAAAAGTTTGAAGTTTTTCGATTTACATAGTATCTTTAAAATAATTGAATCCTTGATTTCCTTTGTTCCAAATTTCTTTAATCATACAGAAATTCCTTAACATTAGCCATAAATAAAATAAATCTATTAGATATACTATGTATAATTTTAATAAAATCATTACCAATACCTATGTGAAAATTGATTCCAATACTATCAAAAAGCATGTAATAAAACCGCGAAAAAAAGTATGAAAGATCTGGTAACAATCTATTTTGTTCTATTAAACATTCTGGTTAAGTAAAAGATAAATTTAAAGCACTGCGACCAGATTGTCTGCATATGATTTTTTCCACTCTTTACATTACTTACACCATATATACAATGCAACCTTTTGGTGGGACATAGGCAAATACCTATGTCTATACCCAGATCAAACGACGCATACAGGAGCATCAGCTCAGGGTATTATGACCATTCAAAGGTGGTACTTCTTTCGTGGATCATTTGTATTTTTGTGTCTTATGTTTCTCATGCTTTCGCGTCTATTCATTGCTGCATTGTGTTCACCTGCTGGGAAAGGACTGACCTCTTGGCTCTTCTTGGTGATGTTTATTGTATTTTTGTTACTTTCCAATCTGGTATCCTGAGACAGGTGTGGTGCTTGATTGTATCGTCTTCTGATCAATGCTGTCCTTTTTACTTTTAAACTGTTTGCTTACAAAATACTATATCAGAAATTGAACAAAGATGAAAATACCATCCAACAACCATTGCAACGGAAATGGACTGGTCCAATCGATAGGGATGGGAAAATACATTCTGTATAAATGAGTTGACTCAAAATTTGATTTAAGATAAACTTATTGGTCTTAGTCAAAGATCTTTCCATATGACAAGTGACAAAAACTAAAGAAAACATCACACACAAAAGAGGTTAGCCCCTCCTTAGGCATGAAACACAAATAGCAAAAAAAAATCAACAAAAGAAGCACCTTCTTAGAATGGTCAGTAAAAGTTACTGGAGTGCCCAAACATGTTTGAAGGCGCCAACTGCACCCTTATTTTTGATATGGATCAAGACAAATAATGTTTGGTTTGCGTGAAAGATCCCTAACTGATCGATGTATCGTCTCTTAGTAAATATAAATCAAGATTAAAAAATAGATGAAACAAAGATAATAACTCAACAGTATATTCATCTGAATACTGAAGTAAAATAATTCCAATCGTTATATGCAGGTGGGCCCAACCACAGACACAGCATCAGGCCCTAACTCTCTCATCTTTAAATAAGTTATATCTTAATTTATCTGTTTTCGGATATGATGCATTGATAAGTAAGGGGTCTTTCATGCAAACCAAACATCTATGTGTCTTGATCCATATTTGAATTAAGGTGAGGTTGGCGCCGTTAAACCGGTTTAAGCCCTCCAGTAAAATATTTACTGACCGTTCCAAGGCGGTACTTCTTTTGTGGATCTTTTATTTTTTTTATTCTGTCTTGTGTTTGCTATGTCTTTGTGTGCGTCTGTTTATATGTGTTTTTGGTCACCTGCTGGGAAAGGGCTGACCTCTTGGCTCTCATTTGTGGTGTCTAACTGTGAGTTTGTCACTTTCCCATTGGTATCCTGGGTCAGATATGGTACTTGATTGTATTGATTCCTGATCTTTGCACCCTTACTTACTTTAAATCAAAACCATCATAGAATCTTAGGTCAACCCGCCAGCGTTAAAATTAAAGAGGAAAGCAAAGTTGCTAACGGTGATTGGGTTTGCCACCAAACATGCAGTCGGGCGCAATGCATTTATTTTATAACAAATCTTATAATGAGAAATCATTTTAACAAACTGCATCAAACAATTATTGGAGTCATCAGTTTCCATTCATTAATACACTAAGTCGCCGTAAAACTCTGGTTCTGAAAAGAGATTTAAGTCCAATATTGAATTTGTATACCAAATCATAGCATCAGCGGTAAAATTTTGAAAAAGTTTTGCGAAGTTTATGAGACATATTACCTTGATGAAGAAGTTTCTGAGTTAACAGTAAACTGCGAGTGTTGAAAGCAGTAACAAAGCTAGCTCTAGCAAATCGGATGAGTTGAGAAATATAACCTCCATAGGATGTCGAGCTAGGAACATCACCATCTAAAATGGGAAACTGACAATTTCAAAAGCATAATCGTCCCGCTTATCATAAATTTGGGTCAACTGTAAGTAAAAAACGAGGCTTCAGTATTAGTGGTATTGGCTTTATGAAACTGAAATTCTGCAGGGTATATTTGACTTTCCATGTCGCATTAAATTAAATTATGAGGTGAAGTAGTGTATATGTAAACAAACTGGTCACATTGGAAAATCTAGCTTAAATTTTATCTAATATTTCAAAGACTTTAAAGATTTATCTATAGACGGGATGGTTGGGACCTGATGCTACGTCTGTTGTCAATCCAACTGAGGTTGAACTGTTGGTTTATTTTGCTCTTGTATTCAGTTTTATGTACTGTTGAGTCCTTTTTGTTTTATTTCCTTTTTATACCTTGAGTTATATGTTCTAGGAGATAGTTCTTGGATAAGATAGGGATAGTTCATACAAACCAAACAGCTATGTGTCTTGAATCACCAAAACAAAGGGGAAGGCTGACACCGTGAAATTAGTTTAAGCTCTCCAGTAATTTTCTTTCCGATCGTTCCAAGGTGGTGATTCTTGTGTGTGTCATTGCCTTCTGTGATATATTTTAATTGCAGCCTTGTAGTCACCTGTTGGGAAAGTGTTACCATCTTCGCTCTCTTATATGGGATGGTTCTTGCGCTTTTGTCTTTTTCCCATATGGTGTCCTGTGATAAGTGAGGTACTTGATCGTATACATTCCTGATCTTTGCCTTCTCTCTTACTTTGGTGTAAATGGGGATTTTATAGTCTGGTATAGAAACGTCCTACCCCCCAAAAACAAAATATCAAAAGCATGCAATTCTATGCAAAATGTTTTTGCATTTTTGTAAAGCAGTGGTAGTGTACATTACAATTAATGGACAGTATTGTACTCCATGTGGTGGGATGGGATTAGGTGACTCAATATAAAAACGGACTGGAATGCGCGACTCACATAAATTCAAAGACAGCAAAAGTGATTTGAGAAATAAATGTTTGGACCACCAATTTTCCAATGTCTTTACAAAGAATCTCATAAAGTTGCATGAAAGTCTAAACAATAATTTAAAGTGATGCAGCCGTGGACGGGCTAATGGGGTAGAAGGAGCTAAAATATCAAGCAATTTTTCGTCAGAGGATCAATTACTTGAAAAAGTGTTTTGAGAGGCATGTATATCCCTAGCTAGTGTCCTCTCTGTCCCAGTCCAAACTCCCCCATGCCCCCCCAAATCTAAAGACGTCCTAGATTTTGAACTCTTGCAAGTAACCATGCATCTAAAGTAGTCAAGTGGAAGTCAGTCATGCATGATACCAAATATGAATATTGTCAATGTTGGTAAAATATCTACACAAAGCAGTAAAATAAACTAGCACTTTTGAAATATGTCCAAGATTTGACCTCTAGCCCTACCCTGGGTCATAAATTACGAGGACTGATATAGCGGAGAGAAAGTCAGCCTGAAAAACGTAGGTTGTTAAATTCAAATGACTACATACAAAAGATCTTTAAGATGTCATTGACATTAAATTTGACCTCAAACCTACCACGGGACAAGAACCAAAGAGTTTGAAGCTGCCCAGTCGAAGCCTGTCATAAAAGATATCAAATGCCCATAAATGTTTATTGGGGGTTAGATGAAAAATAAAAAAAAAACTTTCTCAAAGGTGTCCTTGATTGTGACCTCCCCCTACCCTGGTTTAGCCCCAGGGGGTGGGCATGAATGCTTTCTAATCAATGGTTGGTAAAATATATGCATAAGTCAGAAAAAATAAAATAGCACTTTAAAGGTGACATTAATGTTGACCTCCAGCCCCACTCTGTTTAATGAACCCTAACGTGTGAGGTCACACAGAGATAGCCAGTCTTCATTAGTATCTATTGTTCAACACAAATGATTTTATAAAAGAAAACAATCTAGATTGTGTCCTCTAACCCCACCCTGGGGCATCAACCCAAGGCTCTGAATCCGTCAAGTCAAAGTCAACTATAAATGGTACCAATTGTCCACTGCATGAATGCTTTCTAACAAATGGTAGGTTAGATATCTGTGTAAGTCAGAAAAGAAACAAATCAGGTTTTAATGATGTCCTAGATTTTTACCTCCAGTCTCACCAAGGGGCAGGGACCGTTATATCTGGAAGCACGAAGAAAATGCCAATGATACAGGGTTACTATTGTCCAAATATGAATGATTTCTGATATGGGTTTACAGAGATATGTACCACTCGAGAAACTCTTACTAAAAACTTTGTCATACTTTTAAAAGATGTGCTATATTTTGACCTCCAGTCTCACAGAGGGGCAAGGACCCTGTGGTCTGACGTCATGATGTAAATGTCAACCCGCCAGGTTAACTACGTTTTAAATACCAGTGCTTTCTGATCAATGGTTACTGAGATACACATCACTGGAGAAAATTTAATCAAAAACGTTGTCATTGTTAAGAACGAATGAACAAATTACCAACAGACAAACGGATTAACGGAAAGATTAAAATTATAAACCACTCGGCATAAATGTGGGAGTATAAATAGGTAAAAACTATATACGCTGTAAAATTAGTGAACTTTACATCCAATGGTGTGGCATCTGAACTTTCTCTGCTACTGGTGTAGACTTTTCACTGTTTGTTATCTATGTTCTGTTTAAATGTTCTGATCCATAGGTAACTACAACAATGACAGGTTGTAATGTTCAACATGAATCCGCCCATGCATTGCTTTATTATTGAATTATGTTTAGAATATTGCTTGTACAACTATTTGAAATATTGTATCATGGGAAACTTATCCATTTCCACAAAGGACATCGGACAGTCTCCTATTCAATCTGCCCAAATTTTGACAACCTGTGGCTAGGATAATGCATATTTGACAGCAAAATAAAAATATTTTGAAAATATTGCATGATTATGCCAGGAAATTAGGGTTTAGGGGGTGGGGGTATTTTTTGTGACAAAATTTTATTTCACAGATAGTCAAAAATTCGCCGGGTATTCACCTAAATACATGAAAATATAATGTTTGGGGAATAAAACTTCAGACGAAAGTGATGCGTTTGCATAAAATTCAGGTTGAGAAGATTTCATCCTTCTTCTAAATTAGTATGCTGTCCATAACTTTTGACAATTACCTGTTGTGTATCTGACATGTTCACTGAGGTGTATCATACCTGCATACTGTATATATATATATATATATCAGAGTCTAGATAAACGCAATTTTGAGCTTATTTTTTTCCAAATATTTTCTAAATCATCATATTTAACCTATAATTTGGTGCTTAAAAGAACCGTCTCATTGCGACGGTTCTTTTGAGTACCCACAACATATGTTTTGGTTGAGATTTAAGACAATTAATTACTTGGTACGCAATCATAACTAAAGCCCTGGATACATGCCATTGTAAATTGATATTTACCTACAGGTTTGTGCAAAATAAGATCCTAATACGTTTTTATAATAAATTGTTTTTGACCATTTTGACATCGTCCCCCCCCCGTGACCAATCATGCCATTTTATATGATGTGTGAAATGTAAAACTTTAACACTATGCAAAAGGATTAGTTTGGTCACGAGGGGGGGGGGAGCACTTCAGTAAAACTTTTTCTATTTTCTATATGTTGAATAGCAAAAACAGGGTTTTCAACCCATATTTTTAAATAGGTACTTGTCCAATGAGAAAAACACTTTTGCGGATAATTCGAGAGTTGGACCTACTATCATTTTGATGGAAAAACTATCGTTTTCTTTGAACTTTTTTTCTGGCGATTTTTATGGGCAATCCTTCATTAAGACTGTCCGAGGTCCTTTCATTGTTCCTTCAGTGGTAAATTATCAAGATGGACAACAGATCAGTATGTATTTGTCATTCATCCTTGATAAGTTAATCCTTATAGCGCCTGCAATAATGCATCTTAAGATGGTGCCTGCTGCATTTATCAGAGATATGCAGCAGACACCATTTAAGATGCATCATTGCATGTAATTTCTACATGTACATGTACTAATAATACTGACTTATGCAAGTTGTAGACGCAGCCTGATCATTTCAGCAATTACAAAGAGCAGATGCTATTTGTTGTAATCCGCGTTAACAGGTTAATTTATTTTTTGACCCAAAACACACAAACCTTTGAATCTTAAATCTTGGAAATTCATTACCTGAAATTATTTGAAATTAGGACAACTCTACTCATAAAAATTTGTACTTAGCGTATATCTGTGAGAAGCGAAGGGTTGGCTGAATCAGCCCAAAAAGTGCAGGCTAGCCACAGCAAGTATATCATCTTATTTTTTCAGCAGGGGGCGATGTAAAAAGGGTGTAACTTTACATCCAATGTGGTGGCAGCTGAACTGCCACTGCGAAAGTAGTAGCAAAATTGTTGCGGAGAAGTAAATGATCGTACAGACTAATATTTTGTCAGGGGGTGGGGATGGCAAGATTCCTCAAAGCCATATCAGTGGCTCATCTATGGAAGTTTGTATGGGATTTCACTAAAGGTATAATTATTCAGGGGTCAAACATGATTTTCTATGCATTAACCTCTGGTTGGCCCCAAAAGTGGCGCTGAAACCTGAGAGTGTAAAGCAAGGGTTTTCAGAACCCCCAGGGGCCTATAAGATGTTTATGTAGCAGTAAAGCATGTTTATACTCACTTACTATTTTTCATCACTTTTATCTGATGATTACATTAAGAAATGTAAAAATGCTTGAAAATGTTATGGTTTTCTGAAGCCAGCATCAAAGACTGCCAAGAGGTTGCGTTCTATGGCATCCAATCTGGGTCTTAACAAATAACTTATGTCCCCAGTTCGGAACCCAGTTTAGAGGATTATACAATAAAGCCATTAAGTATTGAGTAATTCAACTCAAAATTATGAGAAAAGGAACAATATAAAACATATGTAGTGAAAGACTGGATTAACTCTGCAGTTAAACTGTCTTAGCCATACTGTGACCATCTTAGCCAGACCATGACTATATCAAAGTCCAATCTTTGACATTGTCTTAAAGAGACAGTGATATCAAAACTCTGATCGCTGTCCAAAGCATCACAATGCTGTGAAAAATGCAGTTGGCGTTGTTGTTGTTTTCATCAGAAACAATATACAACTAAGAAATTCGAAGTGGGAAATACATCTTGCACTATTTAAACAACTAAAGCATATATTTGACATTTATAGCAGATAAAATGTTAAATTAAATTAATTTTAACTGTCTCCTTCTGTTATCCGTCGAAATTGTTTCATGATGACCTAATGGTGATTTTTTTAAATATTTGTGAAGGAGATGGGCACCAGTGGTGCAGTCGGTCCTTGTCAGTCACTGATACTCGTACTGTGGACTCCTTATTCATCTTTATAGGGTGATTTTCATATTTGGAACAACTATTGCCTAGGAATGTAGATTGAAATATGTTATTTAGGTGTAGTACTTGATTGTATCGATTGCGGATCTTTGCCCCCTTTCTTACCCATGTTTTTTTGGTCACTTATATGACCTCGGGGGCCAAATGAAAAGGTCATATAAAGTTAAATCTTCATTTTTTAGATTTAGGGTATTTTAAATATCAAAATATTTGGCACAATGAATCCTATTCAGATTACCAATATGACCTTGCGGTCAATGGTCAATGTCAGATATGCTTAGAATCTGTCTAAAACTCGTTAGTTGATCTCATTTTCCTTTTAGACTCATTGATGTTTATATCTCTCACAATAATTGCGTATGGGGTGAAGATGACAATAGGCTATGTATCACATGTATGACCTTGGATGGTCACATAATAAAAATTATCTTATGGTGGATAACGTTATTCTTAAATCCCAGACAGCCCATCCTCCGAAAAGTGTAGATGGAAAGGCACACTTTACCAACTGGTCCTATGGATTTTCTCATAGGTCCAAACAGTTTGTGTTGATAAATTGTTCGCAAAATACTAGGTATATGCTTTAAAAGAACATATATGCTAGAATATAAGCTTAGAGATGGCAATTTCCTGAATGGCGGGGAAAAGATAAATACCCTTCCTTGAACCATGTTGCGCAGTATTCAGTGCCTTTCTACTTTGGGGAAGAGAGAGTTGGCTGCTTTACTTAAATTGTCATCTTGACGTCACATTACCCTGGTTTGATATACAGTGTGTGATTGTGGCATTTCCAAGTCTTACTCAATGTTTGCCTCTATAAATTAGAGTTTATGATTGTGGCATTTCCAAATCTTACTCAATGTTTGCCTCTATAAATTAGAGTTTATAACTTAAGCGTAGTTCAGAAACGGTCGTAGAATCTATTTTCAGAACTTTCTGTCAAAGGACTTATTTTTAATGACTCATGACATTGACAGGAACCCCAAAGACAGCTTTTCTTAAGCCAAGGCTATATGATGCTTGTTAACTGTGTTCTTATTTCATATACCAATAAAGTATCAGAAGCATTTTTGACTTGTGAGCAAAACCATAAATTGAAGACAACCTATGTTTTTGCACAAAAAGACTTGTCACATATGCTTAGTATAGGCATTTACATAGTCTAATCAGGAGAGCCTTTGTTGCCTGTAGAAGGAAAGCTAAGAATTTCAGCTAAGATAATCGCGTAACACCAAAGACTCCTGTCAGATCGTGAATGCACTGGTTGTCTGAGTCTTAACTGAATGCTTAGTGTAATGCATTAAAATCTGAACGCATACATGGCTAGAATAAAAATGACAGTCTATTCAATGAACATTCTGAGCTCTTGGGCCCATTCAATTGAATCAACATCTATGATGTACAACATGGAGGGTCATTTGCATCACATGATTATAACTTCATAGAAACCATGTCTACACAATTACATGTTCGATTTTAAGGAAACTGAGTAACAATATACATCTTAGATTATTTATTTTATTTGAGCTTAAACAATGGTCAAACTATTTTTTCTCAGACCAATAATTGTTTACCGAAACCCTTCTATTTCGAAAGTTCAATAAAAAGCAACACAATATATGTTTCAAAATCTATATCTAGTGTGCCACAACCATAGGAAATAGCTGGGTCAGGGCTATACAAGCTATACTATGTTATGTACTGGTTATGAAATATTTACAATGGAGTTGAGAATGTATATTATATAACCTATACAAAATATAACCTATACCTTTATCATAGAACCGCAAAATAGATATATACGCTACATAGATGACATACAATCCTGCTGGATTTATAAGGTACTGGCTTGTTCACTAAAACTGTGCAAGCAATGCCTCAAAAAGCAATTCATTATCCTCTGACGACTGAGGAAGTAGAACCATCTCTGATACTTCTGCTTTTCGCCCTTATATTGATAATCACAGTTATTGTATGGGACAGCACATCAATACTGATCATTACGCATATAATTGACTCATACCATTCACCCACTGTACACGATTGTACTGTGAATGTAGTCACTAGAGCAAAGTACAATGAATTAATGATATGTAACATCTTGTGTTCCAGACTGAACGCCACTGCTGTTCTTGGCACTGATTCTGTGGCAGTTCCAGTAACGACAGAATATGTCTAAGTGATTTTGTATAACATTTGAGAGACCAAGCCATGATGGCCGTAGCTAGCACTATAAAATGGTATCTCATCTACCAGATCTGTCTTCTAAAATGCGCATTACACAGCTCCACAATGCTTCTTTTAGCTGATTTGCAGAAGAACGACATAAAGAAAAGATTATTGATCCTGCAACTTTATCATCATGTTGATATCTTAGTAGAATTCGAATGTCTTTCACAAGCGAGTTTTCAGTGCCAGCCTCTCTTCTTATCATCCTTGGAATTCTCCTGATTTGCTTTGTGTGCTTGTAATCGTAATACAGTCCTGCCACATACTTGGGATTATTTTGGTGTTAAAAGTCTTAGCCCCAGAGTATATCCTTGGAGAACCTATCTTTAGCACCAGGAATGGGAAACTCTTATGGTAGGAGATTGTAATAACTATCCATATGTACCAAGAAATCGGAACCACGCCTACTTTGCTTGTGAATACTACAAAGTCGTTTACCATCAGGATCAATTGTCTTCAAAATACGTCTTGCTGTTTTCTGTTGTACTCTCACACCACATATTGTATCCATAAAGTTCTACAACCTTGACAAACGTAAACAAAACTGTGCAATTTCATTATTTTTGATACAGCAGCTGTGATGGAATTTTGACATTGTCAGCAACACGAATTGTGTCTTGTTGATATTCGTTGTTGTAATGTCCTGACACCGATTGATATACAGGATGTCTGTATTGATGTAGCCTTGTTTAAAGTAGACCAAACAAAATCTGTTATACTTGTATTTTACCAGGCTCTGGAAACACTGCATCCACACTACCAATAGTAAGCACAAAGTCAATCGCCTACAAAATACAACAACAAGTTAGTAGTATCAAATAAGTCTTTGTTTTACTAATTTAAGAGTTATTTTTTTTATTTATTATTTTATTTCAGAAACATCACATAACATGTGCAAGCACAAGTCGTATTAGCATACACAAGTATAAGCAAAATGTGAATATTAAGGTATCACAACATGGGTAAAACATGAGAAAATGTATTCATAGTATCGATGCCTCCCATCAGTCCGAGACCCTTGCACTGACAGACACTTAAATACACAGTGGATCATCGTTTAGTGGGAATCCTGTCCAACTTTGAAAATGGTAAAGATCCTGTCAGCGTGAGTGTAGCTGAACCGTTTGATGTATTTCAACCAAACGTGCATAGATATTTACTTAGGCCAATCGAAAGGAATTATTATATTTTCATGACATTGACTTAATATTCGAAGTCACCAGGGTCATATACAAACGTAGCTATATGAATAAGCCTTTAAGGCACTCGCTCTTCTGAACCAATAAATAGATTCAGACCATACTGGTAAAGATATACCATTGGGAGGGCATAATGGCTGATTAAATTTTGGTGACTTTGACCTAGTTACAAGGTCGCCAGATTCATTTACATCTATAGAATAGCCTTTTCTGTTCTGTCTTCTGGACCAATAAAAATATTAAGACTGAACCGGCACATTGTCTGTCCTGTCTTCTGAACCAATAAAAATATGTTGACTGAACTGGCACAGATATAATATTGGAAGGACTTATATATAAAAATATAATTTAATGATAACAGGGTTTCACAAAATAATTGCCATGGTGGTCATTTTGAAAAACAATCGATTTTCATATTTTATTCCCAACTTCCAGTTGTATAATGCTGGCATTTTTGTTAGTTGCATCTAGATATTATAGGGGTTCAAAGATGTAACATCGAAAATGCGATCACCATGGTGGTCATCTGTATAATGTTTCATATTGACACATCAAGCTGATATTTTTGGGCATCAGGTCATCTGGTAGTTTTTGTTCGGCCAAATGACAATATCCAATATGGCCACTATACTAGAATTAGATTTAAAACTTTTTGTCATTAATGCGGTTCTTTTAAGAACCAATAGCATATGGGGGAAATAAGATACACTTTAAATTAGGCACCGTCGTACCGAAAATGGCTACCTTCAAATTGAGATACTTGATAAGCCGATGAGTTTGAGTAGCTAAATTCGAAAAAGTGCAACTATTAAACCTATTGCATAATATATTTATATAACGTATGTAAGCTATACTT
Organism: Loripinus fragilis; assembly: GCA_964019695.1. Taxonomy (NCBI): domain Eukaryota; kingdom Metazoa; phylum Mollusca; class Bivalvia; order Lucinida; family Lucinidae; genus Loripinus; species Loripinus fragilis. The sequence goes on along the minus strand of OZ026521.1, from coordinate 84,716,662 downwards.
TACACTAGAAAAGCGTACCGTCCTTCGAATCGTTAAGTGGATACCCCCTGTGCAGGGAAAGACACCCATTGTGCAGGTTAAAGAACACTGCGTTAATTTAGATATGGTTTCGTGTACGCCTTTATGACAGTTCGGACTTAAGGACTTATATATGGATGAGATGGTTGGGGCCTGACCCTTTGGCTTTTGTCAGACCCAGGGGGGTTTTACTATTGGATTTCTTTTGCTCCGGTATTCAGTTGTATGTACTGTTGAGTCCTTATGTTTGCTTTAACTCCAATTTTTAATCTTAATTTATATGATTTAGAAGAAAATTCATGGATAAGTTAGAGGTATTTCATGCAAACCAAACATCTATGTGTCTTGTTCCACATTAGAACTAAGGGGGATGGTACTGTGAAACTTGTTTAAGCCCTGCAGTAAAAATAGTTTTCCTGACCGTTCCAAGGCGGTGCTTTATTGTGAATCATTTTTGTTATTTATGCATCGTGCTTGTCATGCTTTCTTGTCTGTTCATTGCAGCCTCGTGGGCAGCTGCTTGGAAATGGCTAACCTCTTGGTTTGCTTGTATGTGAATTTTTTGTGTTTTGTCAATTTTTCATGTGGTTCCCTTGGTCAAGCGTATATTGATTTATGATCTTTGCCTTCTTACGTTCTTTCATCTCGCTACCCACTGTGTGCAAAGTATACCTGACGATAATACTTGTGAGGGCTTAAGGCAGTATATAGATAAAGAGAAAGAACAAAAAGTTTATAGGTTTGGGGAATGCTGTAACCAAAGCAACATTGTCCCATTGAATAGCTGCTATGAGTTTTGATTAAAGTAAGATTAAGTCAATAATTTTAAGCAAGGATAGCTGTATTCGATTTAAATATGTTATGCTTCTAGATATGTATACAGCTATGGTATATTCGAACGCTACAGTAGGTGTATTCTTAGGCTACGCAGTAGCTGTATTCGTAGGCTTCCTTCGAATACAGCTACGAAGTAGCTCTATTCAAAGATAGCCTTGTTGAACTTTAAATTTATCATTTCGTATGGTCAACGATAATACATTTTGGGTGCTTTCTGACGTGTGAATATAAAATGGTTTGTATGTGTCACACCTAAGAAGAACTTGTGTTAATTTTTTCTCAGATACGAAAAATTGGCAGCAAATCCTCATACAAGTGAAAAATGGTACAAAATTCTCATACATGTAAAGAATTTATTGGTACTTTCTGGCATGGAAAGAATTGCTAAGTATTCGTCACATCTGTGACCTGGATTTTATTGTGCCTCCTGCAAAGCAAAACCGACACATAGGGAACCTGGGGATGGGGTCAATAGGTCAAAATTCAACTTTTTCAGCAGCAGCATGGTAGCAAATATTTTGCTCACAGACCCCTACCCAACTACCCCACCCCCAACCCTGGGGATTGGAGTCACTTGGTCAAAGGTCAACTTTTTCAGAACATGGTCACGTTATATATCAAATTAAAGATAATCACAAATGCAGCAACATGGTAGCAAATATTTTGCCCGCAGTCATCCCCGACGCTAAGGATGGGGTCAATAGGTTAAGGTTCAACTTTTTCAGAATATGGTCACGGTGCATATCAAATTAAAGAGAATCACGAATACAGCAACATGGTAGAAAATATTTTGCCCGCATACCCCCTCCCCCAGAACCCTAGGGATGGGACAATAGGTCAAAATTCAACTTTTTCAGAACATGGTCATGTTGCATACCAAATTAAATGGAATCACGAAATGAAGCAACATGGTAGCAAATATTTTGTCCGCAGATCCCCCCACACACACACATACACTCGCCCCTGACCGGGCTAATAGGTCAAAATTCAGCTTTTTCAGAACATGGTCATGTTGCATATCTAATTAAATGGAATCACGAAATGCAGCAACATGGTAGCAACTATTTTGCCTGCAGACCCTTATGTCCCTGACCCGGCCAATAGGTCAAAAGTCAACTTTTTCAGAACATTGTCATGTTGCATATCAAATTAAAGGGAATCATGAATGCAGCAACATGGAAACAAATATTTTGCTCGCAGACACGCCCCCACCCAAGGTGAACTTAGGGGGCTGGAGAAATGGGATTTATGTTTTGTGATTTATGAGTTTTCTAAAATTACCCTTTGCCCGGGATATAAATTTGACATATTTGCCTTGTTTGACTTCTGTTTGGCAAGACAACACATCCTTATCTCGGAATTCTTGTGTGAATAATTGGTACTTATTCCTCTTTCATGTGTGAAAAATTGGTACCAATATCTTACATGTGTAGAATTGGTACTAATTCCTCTTACATGTAAAAAATTGGTACCAGCACCTCACGCATGAGAAGAATTGGCACCAATTCCGCACTAAGAGAAGAATTGGTACCAATAATTCACACATGTGAAGAATCTCATTTTGATATATAGTTGCCTGTGACTTCTAAATATGGAATGCGTGCCAATGTAGAATGCAGCAGCTTTGTGGGGTACTTTATCGATGTGAGGAATTTGCATGATTGCAACATGAAATTTGACTACATGCATATTTCTCTCACATATGAAAAATATTGGTATGAAATCGGTGACGTATTGGTACCATTTAATCACGCAATGTGAGAATTGGTACCAATTCTTCGCCTGAAATTTACGAAGTGTAAAAATTACGGTTGAAAATAGCCCTACAACAACACTCCTTGTGCTAGTCAAGGTGAATTCTAGTGATAATTTTAAAGACACTCACTTGCACACACCGTTCACGGCGTTGAAACTTTCCACAACCTACCCAATTCAAACAACCACGCCACGTGGCACGTAGAGGCAAAACAGTTATCTAAAATCTGTGATTTACACAGTTAATATATATATTATACTGTACAGTAATCACCTTCTCTATATAATGAGATATATTCTACTATAAAAACACTTTGAAATAATTAAAAACTTACCTTTTGTCACAGAAAAAAACTCCTTTTTTCGACCATCGTCAGACCTCGTGTCTTCAGCAGCCTCCGAGTACTAAAGGTATGGCGTAGACAGCTAAAACTCTTCTCACAAAGAGCTTTAATGAATTGTTTATTAGCGATTTCTTTTCGAATTGCGTAAACATTTTCTCGAAAGAGTAATAATTATGTAACAATACACGAAAATATCAAGACAATGCGACATAATAATAGCAAATTGCAATAACTTAATGCATCGTTTCGTGTTTTTTATTTGCTTTTTCAAGTAAAACATATCGAAAAGGTTGATATTAACGCGAGAAAAAATAAAATATTTAGCGCGAAAAACAGTCTTTTTCTGACGGATTTAAGTAGCAAGTGGTGGCGTATATACGCTTCCGTAGTTTTTAAATTAAGAGAAATTGCTAAATATTGAATAAAATATCGCTAAAATGATTTGTCTAGCAAAAATGTCACAGACGCCAGTTTTTTACTTTGCTAATCGTGACAAATATATATCATACACAAATTAACACCAACATCTGACGCAACGTCATAATTGGACTTCATCTTCGCCTGGTGTCCCACAGGATACCTAGCTTGGTCATTTGCTGTTCTAATTCTACATATACGAAATCCAACAGATATTTAGTCCGAAGGTATTCTTTTTGCCGATGATTGTGTCTGCTATCGGGAAATTTCACATTAAAATACAAAATGATGCCAGGTTTCAATCTGCCAAATGCAATATGAAGTAGCTGACAAAGAAACCACCAAAAACCAACAATGCTGAGAAAAATTTAATGGGTACAATCCTTCGAAATGTATTGAAAATCAGTACCTTGGAGTAAGAAATTAAAACAAAGGATTTGAGATGGATTACACATATTAGTAATATTTGCACTAAGGCTATAGTCCGTGCTCGATAAGAGTAGAGTGACGAAATAGATTTACAGTTAGAAGTATGAAAGAAAACCCTATATTTGTCCAATCAGGTTAATAAAGTACCATAACGTGACCAACTACGTAACTCTACTCTTATCGAGCACGGACCCTAGCAAAGTTCTTTCTATCATTGTGATGTATACTCTTCTCGATGCTCTCCAAGGTTTGAAATATGAATTTACCCAACATACTGTCTCAGTGGGTAGTGGTATTGTCTTGTTATGTAATAATTATACCATGGGTTGTCTGCCTGTACGTGGAGATAATCCACGAACTTTAGCGAGTGGATTATCTTACGTACAGGTGGACAACCCATGATATAACTATTTTATGCCACCTACATCTGTGTAGACCTTGCACATGACGAGATATTTCGTGCTAAAGTTGGTAAGGGTGGTATAATTTACTTTAAACTGTGTGAATTTAGTTTATTGCATAACAGATTTACATTGCGACCTACAACTAAGCCGCGACTTGTGATTTCAAACAATGTGGCATTTTGACAAGTGTAACTCGGACGAGCCTGTGCAGCCTCCTTTTAAGTTAGATACTCCAAATGCTGTTCAGACAGTAGTTTAACACGCATAGAATATCCAAGCGACAAGCAAAGGCTCTGATCAGACTGCGCGTATGCGCAGGCTGATCTGAGGCTTGGCTGGTCGCACATACCACATTGGTGGAAAACTCATGTCGCGGCTCAGATATGTTCCATGCAACGTTGAAATCGCGTCCACTTACATTTATTATTTATTATTACATGTAAAAGTAAAGAAGAAGGTAAATATCAGGAATCGATAAAATCAAGTACCACACCTGACCCGAAACACTACATGTGAAAGTGACAAAACACAAGACAACATCACCACTCTGGTCAATGTAAACGCACCGGTGGTTGCTACAACGAGCTGGTGGTTGCATTTTACAGCACCGGTGGTGGCTTAAAAGGTAAAAAAAATCTATACCTGTTGACTTTATTATTTATTTATAACTTTGCATTTATTTTATTTGTGATGACACCTGGCGCACAGACCACCGGTAACATTGAAGTTTATGGCTCTGCCAAGCAATTGGTGATATAATTCATGGTTTGGACTGCAAATCCAACAAAGTTCTGGAGTTTTGCCGTGACAGGTGCTTTTTTCTAGTGTAACTGCCTAAATAGAGTGAAATCTGCATGTCTAAGCGCAGCTGTTGTCATATTCCCATGAAATAACATCCAAAAAACGATTACTACTTTGGGTTTTTTTTCTTGGTAAAGTAGCAAATGTTTTATTGAGGAATTTTTATTACAACGCACTGGGAGCATTTTTTGACGCATTGATACAACGCAATGATCAGACTACAGTAAAACCTGCGTAAAACGGCCACTCAAAAATAGACAAAACAAAGATCTTTATGAAAAATCGTAGCTTCATGAGGGTCGATGCTCCCCTTGGAGCATTCTGCAATAATTTTGATCTGTATTAAGCGACACTTGATCTTGAAAAACATTTTTTTGAGAGAGGCCGTTTTACACAGGGTTTGCTGTACACGGATGCGCAGGCTAATCTGAGTCTTTGATGGGCGCATACGCCAAATTGTATTGTATTTTTTCTTTTCTTGTCCTTTGCAATCATGGATTCCATTGTGGACTTAGAAACTATTAAAAAAAAAAAAAAAAAAAAAACTTCAGCTGTTAAGTTTTTAGACTTAATTTTTCGCAATAACTTTTTTATCTTCAATTTTAGCAAAATGTGTTCGCGATGAAAAGTATTCAGGAACATCTCCGCCAACTTCTCCAAATGGTTTCAGCATCCTAGATGCTGCAGGTTCCTCTGTGCTTAGATGCACTCTTTGAACGTTTTAAGCAAAGCGCAAATAGACTAAGTCCAAGATGTCAGTCAAAAAGTTACATTGCACCGCCCTAATTCAATTGCTAAAGCGATGGATGGCTTGTTCAAATATAATAGAAATCGCGCCTGATTCGCTCGTGCGTTAAGCTGGAAGGGTCATCTCATAACAGTTCATTCCATAGCACGTGCATAAGAAAAAAATGCCTGTCATGTGACAACCCAGCCTTTGTTCTTACAAATGAGCCTGCTTTGAGTTGATTCTGCATATGCACGGTAAATTCTGAGTATGTTAAAGGCAGTTTTATGTTATGCACAGCCTTTGAAGAACGGGATATGCACCGCTTCCGAATATATTTTGAAACTACCCCTTTCTGTCGCGCCTATACGAATTACACCTGTCATTAAAAGACTTAGAAATTTAGGACGAATTCAATTTACTGCAAAATCTTCATCTATATACTCAAAAATCTGTTTGCGCCACAAACACAAGACCTTTTGGAGAAGTTGGCGGAAATCCTCCTCTACAACTTTCATCGCGAACACATTTTGCTAAAATTGAAGACAAAAAAGTTATTGCGAAAAATTAAGTCTAAAAACTTAACAGCTGGAGTTTAGAGGGTCACTGTTGAGGCCTTATTTGCTGAATATAG